>PVKM010005888.1:0-46237 GCA_004027735.1 Carollia perspicillata | reverse complement strand
ACAACGTACACAGTTGTTCACACATACACACACACCCCTCTCTTTCTCAGGGGAATTTTGAAAGCTGGCCCTCTAGGGGATCTAGAGAAATAGCAGTAAGTGATTCCCTTACATTTTTTTTTCTGAGAACAGGTGTCTGTTCTCTTTGAAATTGGATTGCCTCACGGAATTGTTGCAAAGCTGGAGGAACTTTTTTCAGGAAAAGGAGATGATCACCTCCTTTTCTACACCAAAATGAATTACAGTAGATGGAAGATCTAAAGGTCGATTTAATAGTAGATTCTAACTAAACTGTATCCCTGGAGGCTGAGCCTGAGCCTGCACTGCTGTCGTGCATCAGCAGCCCTGTGGGCAACCGCTGCCATCCCTGCTTTACCCACGGAGAAACCAAACACTTGCCCCCGGTTACACAGCTGGAAAGGAGGAGAGTTTGAAAAGAAAACTGTAAAAAAGCAGACACAACAGAACTGGAAGAAAATATGGGTGAATACCTATATAATTTGGGATAATAATAATCCAGAAGTATTTTGGAAGCATAACATATACCATAGATGAAAATTATAAAGGAAAAAATTAAAGATTTGAATATGAAAGACCAAAAGGTTTTATATAACAAAGAACAGCATAAGACCAAAAGGTAAATGACAGAGGGAAATGTTTACAACATATGATAGACCAAAGGTTAATATCCTTAATATATGAGGAGTAATTTAAAATTAACAAGTAAAATCAATGATGAAACCAATTTATTTATAAAAATAAATGTAGGACCCAAATAGGAAACTTATTAAAGAGTAAATACCAAAGGGCAATAAACTATGACAAGAAAAATTTTAATCTAACAAAACAGGAGGAGGGTATTTTTTGCTACTGACATAGTCAAAATGAGGAAGAGTGATAATAGCTAGTTTGTTGAGGGTGTAGAAAAAAGGACTCATTCATTACTAAAAGGACTTAGCAATTTGGTTTTTTGGAGTTTTGCCTAGTAAAGGCAGTAGAAAAGTGCAGAAAGGTAAATATGTAAGGATATTGCAGAAAAAAGAAAAAGAAAATAATCTAAATGTCAGTACTAGAAAACTGATTGTATCAGTTAAGAATACCATGGAAAGCTAAGGAGCTGTAAAACAATGTTCATGTTGCTGAATCTTTGCAGAGGTAGGAAAGTATTCATTGTGTCTTGTCTTAAAAGAGAATAAATTTCCCTTAGGACATGAAGCCATATAAAATGTTTTCCAGTCTCTATAGTATCCAGCCTTGTACAGATTTATAAAAATACATGAATCTTACAATAGTTCTTTATACTTATCCTTTTATAAATTGTGCTTTAAGATAGTTATTTAAAAATGGAAATGAGAAAAATTCTTTCCGGAAACACAAAATAATTTTTTGCTTCTTTTTCAGTCTATTTTTTGTTTCCCAGAATTTCTTTCCTATCCTAGCTAAAGTTTTATTAAATATGATAAAATAAATTATATTCTGTCTGTCAAATATAACTGTTAATATCTAACTCAAAGAACTTGACTTTTTGTATATAGTTAGTGGAAATCTGAGAGGTTGGTTGTTTTTTTTTAATCACATATTTTGTTTCAAGGTTCGGGAGGTTACTCTGAATCTCAGTAAAAGTATGATCTGTGATCTTTATTAAAATCATCCAATTAGTAGGTACATATCATGTTGACATGTTCATTCACACCCCAGTGCCTTATTGTTAGCAAAGGATATTGTAGTCTTCAGAGGCTCATTAGAATTTCAAAAACATCCAACTTTTACCAAAGTGTAACCTCTAATACAATTAAAAATATTTCTTTTCAAGTTCAACACACAATGTTTTGATGCCTCAGTCATCACTAATGAGAAAAGCGGCTCCCAATTAAATACATGTTAGTCTTTACAGCAGTGTCAACATAGGAATAATTCAGCAAGAGTGCCTGCTGGGTCAGGCATTCTGCTAAGATGCAACAACTCCTGTGTTTGAAGGAGCTCACAATGCAATGGCAGAGGAAAAAGACAGTGCAGGGGATGAGTTCTGGGAGATTGTAGAAAATGCCATGGAGGCCAGAGGAGGGAGCAGCTGATTCCCAGTGTCAGGCAGCATAAGTCACCAATTGTGAATGGGCATCAGCCTTCACATTCAGAAGCCAATACAGATAAGACCCAGGCCCCCAGATCTTGGGCAAATGGCTTACTCTTTCAGAACCCCAGTCTCCTTATTGATCACAATCCATAACTACTATACCTGGGTATTGTAAGGATGCAATGATCTAAAATGTGAAAGGTGCATTACAAACAGGAAAATTGATAAAAATTAATTCTCTTCTTTTTTCTTGGTAGCATAAATAATAATATTATACAAATTAAATAGGTTAATTCACATCCTATTTAGTATTTACAATAATTTGGACATAGGCTAAACTGAAATGTGTTCTTCTATTTTTATATCCTGGAGAATTCTTTGATCATTTGGTTGACTTTCATGCAAGATTAGTATACACATCCCGAGTTTGTTTTTTATTTTCACTTGACATATGAAAAACCTATTTCATGCAGTTCTGTAGCACTCTTTTTTCCAACTAATGATCTCTAGTTTAAAAGGCCATTTTTACCAAAGAAAAAGAAGCATTGTGATTAGCCCTTGAAAGAACATTGAGAAACTAATTCCTCATAACTCTGGCCTCTCAGCATTAGAAACTGGAAGTATCATGTTTCACTACCTGGTGTATCCGCTCTTGATCGGGCAATGACTTCAGGCTCTGTGCAGCCATGGCATCTGCTCTTCGGCCACAGTTCTCTGCAGTTGAGTCCTTTCATCATCTCAAGCTCTTTTTTTCCAAGTTACTAAATATGAATTGAAATCATGAATTATGGTCAGAACGTTTGACCTAGCTAAGTTTTAAAGTGTCTTGTCCTCCCCCTCTCCCACTCCCTTCCTGGGTGCTAGTTAACCAGTGTGGAAGATCAAGCAGGATTGCTTCATTCATCTGTGCGTGCAAAGAGAGTGGTGCTTTTCGCACGCCTCCAAATGGCACTTGAGTCTGGCGGCGGACCACAATCAGTCACCATAGCCCTGAGCACAGCTGGTGTTTTAATTCCCGATCTTCTGTGCTCCAGGGCTCACCTCCAGATTTGGGGCTGGCCTCTTGGCATGGACTTTGGGAGTTCATATGGAGTAAGGAGAGCACTTTTTGAAAATGTATGAGAAAAACATATTGGTGGGTAGGAAAGATCTGCAACAGAGTGTGTCGCATATTTTCTTCATAAGCACAAGACTAACAAAAGCAGTTTTGAAAGTGTATTTAGTTGATAATCATTTTGACAATACCTTATTCTCCTCAGAGTATACAGGGTGAGGCAAAAGTAGGTTTACCTGTGTGCAGTGGAAAATAATACAATAACTAATAAGTCATAATACAAGAACGAACTCTGTGTTTGGTGTATTCACTATTGTAAACCTTGTGTGTGTGTGTGCGCACACGTGCCTTTAGTCTTCTCAACAAACCTGTGCGTTTAGGAAAGCTTCTTACTGTTGTACCTTTAAAAACCCCATATGTTCCACCAACATGTTTTGAATACCTCTCAGGTACCAGTGTCTGTGCTAGATGTTGGAAGTCAGAAATAGAGAATAAGATTATATAAGTTTTGTAACATTTCTCCCAACTCATATTTTTACTTTAGCATCCATTAATTGATCTCTCTCTGTCTCAAATACACACAGACAATTTGACCGAAGTTTTTATGTTATATGTACAGTTTGAACATGACCTTTTTAAATCAACAGTGTTTTTTTAATTTTAGCATTATTTACACACAGATTGTTTCCTTTTACATGACTTGTAATATTACATCATATAAAATAGTCACATTTTACGTATCAACTCCTTTACAGATGGGCACTTAACTTGATTCCAGCTCGCAGTATTATAAATAATGCTGCCATGAGCATCCTTTTACAGGGGTCCCTGCTTTCTGCAGGGTAGCTATGCTAGTGATTATGGGCAAGTCCCTTTTAGAAGTGCTGTGAGGTTTGCCTTTAGAATGGCTGCATTTGTTTATTCTTCCAGCATCTTATGAAAATACCTTTTTCCTCAATTCAGCTGTACTTCATATTGTCAGAATTGTGTTTTTGTCAGTCTAATGGTTGAAAATATATCCAGTTTTATATTCATGCATTCTTAAGAGTCCCATAGTTCAACCATGGTGTGTTGTAGTATAACAAGGGACTGCTAAAATGAGATCCAACCTTGCGTAAAAGAGGAACATATACCCAAAAGCTTTTATTATGTTGCATTATTTCCAAATGTAAAAGGAATTGTTGTGCAGGGTAAAAAGGTTAAATGGACTCATTCTTTCAGTAAATAATTATTAAGCATTTTGTATTAGGCACCAGGATTATAAAGATAAACAGGTTACAGTCTCTGGCATCAATCAGGGTGTTCTCATTCCACTGGAGGTACTTAAACCAGTAGTTTCTACAAATGCTATAATAGTGAATGTTCTGAGGACTGTAAGTGCACAGCAGAAGGAAAATATCCTTTTAATTCTCTTAACAATGCTGAACGAATGTCAGAAAGTCACCAGTGTCAAAGAGTAGTAAATGCAGCCTTAAATGCTTAAAAATAGTGTCAGACTTGAACTCTTCAGCTGGAAGCTATGGATGCTACCATTGCATTTATACAACTAAATGGAAGAACTCCCCCGAGGGCTGCAGTAGGCTGCAGACAGGCTCACCAAGGGGATCTTGTGCCTGACCCCGCTGTGAGAACACAAGTGAGAGGGGTCTGTGCTCAGCACATCCCCTCCACCAGCAATAAGCAGCCCCTCAGCACCGTGCTCGGTGCCGAGGTACACACATATACCAACACGTGTAGGACATGGTTCCTCCTCATCGGAAGCTCAGAATCCAGATGGGGGAAAAGACGATTCATGATGAATGACATTTTATAGTAACTCATGAGAAGAAACTAAACCAAATTTAAACAGTGCTTCCATATAGCCTACTGACAATGGAAAGGAAACTTTAATGCCTTAGAGAAGAGTCTTACAAGGAAGCAGTGGGTAGAATCATAGGTTGATTCAGGTACTGAGCTATGGTTAAGAAGATTAAGTAAAATTGCACCCATTAAGCTCTTAATACTCAGCCCTACACATAGTAGGCACACAATACAATTTTAACATCTTCTTGGAGTTAGAGAATGCTGTTAACTGTGACTCAGATATTAATACAAATATGTAAAGAAACATCATTTCTTTTTATTTTCTTTTTAGGTCAAGAGGTAGTTTTCAAGTGCCTTGGGGAAGGAATTCTTGAAAAAGCTTTTCAGGGGTATAATGCTTGCATTTTTGCATATGGACAAACAGGTAAGTTGCTGCTTTTGTTTGTAGTCAATATTAAATGTGCATTTCTTTTTTTTAATATTTTATTTTTAGAGAGAAAGGAAGGGAAGGAGAAAGAGGGGGAGAGAAACATCAATGTGTGGTTGCCTCTCATGTGCCCCCTACTGGGGAACTGGCCTGCAACCCAGGCATGTGCCCTGACTGGGAATTGAACTGGTGACCCCTTGGTTCCCAGCCCGCACTCAATCCACTGAGCTACACCAGCCAGGGCTGAATGTGCATTTCTTAAAACAGAAATGAAAACACTTTGGGAAGCAAATGAAAAATGCTTCTGCCTTGTGGGTTTAACTGACTGAGATGATCAAAAGAACCCTCTTTTCAACGATTCAACAGTTTTGGTGATTAATTTCAGTGTAAATGAGCAAGCTAGTTTCAAACTATTAAATGCCATTTCCCTAAATTACAGTTTTCACTTGTATTTAAACTAGAAAAATAATTGCTAGTTTCTCAATATAAATGTTATAGTAAAAACTAAAAAAAAAGTCTCTTAGTATCACTTTATACAAAGGACTTTCACTAGGATACAAAACTGATAGTAGATTACTTAATGTAGGCTTGGGGCCTAGGTGGCTGAAACAAGCAAAACCAAAACATAGTAGGGTCTCAGCCATTTACTCTCTGAGCTGCCATTATTTCAACTATAAAGGTGGAATAAATCAGAACAATACTGCCTATGGTCACATTGCAAGACAACTAGGAGACTCAGATGAGAGAATATATATCAAAGCATTTCACAAACAAGTTACCTTTGGGTAAATACTGTTAATATTATTTTGTAATGTATAGTTGGTATTTACTGTACATACTGTTTTTAGTGGTTATATTTGTGTGCATCCCCCTGTAAATGAGCTGCCCTCTTGGATCTTACAATGAGAGTGGAACTAGAGACAGTGGGTGTAATAGAAAAAATAGTAACCTAGTTTGAGGGCCAGGTTTGGGGGCCAAGTTTGCCACTTCCACTGTGTGACCTTGGTTGGTCTATGTAGGAAGCTTGTATGGTTAGAGCATTACGTGTTACTGCCTCTTTCATCCTCCTTTCTTTCTGCTTGCTCTTCTCCAGGCTCAGGAAAATCCTTCTCCATGATGGGCAATGCTGAGCAGCTGGGCCTTATTCCAAGGCTCTGCTGTGCTTTATTTAAAAGGATCTCTCTGGAGCAAAATGAGTCACAGACCTTTAAAGTCGAAGTATCCTATATGGAAATTTATAATGAGAAAGTTCGGGATCTTTTAGACCCCAAAGGGTAAGTTGATGGTTGAAATTAAGCTTATACTAGAGGCAACAATTTTAAGTGATCCTAAAGTTAAAATTACAAATGAATATATTTATTTGAGCCCTTGGTCATACTCTGATTTGAGTTCGCTTACGGAGAAGTCGTCAGCTTTCAAAGCATGTCGATATACCCAGCATACATAGTTTATCCTATGTTCATGTGTAAAGTCGCTTATATATGCCATTTTAAAAAAGGTGTTTGTACTATCGGTATTAAAAATTGAGTTAGAAAGGACACATTGGTCCTTCCATTTATGTTGGAAAGCAGCACTTCTGAATTGGAAATAAAGAGGTTGAAGTATTGCAGCCACCCAGCCTATGCAAGTCGTTCTCTTACCAGACTGTGCATTGGAATCATGTGGAGAGCTTTTCAGGGATACCCCCACCCGAGCCCCACCCACAGAGACTAGGAGTCAGTAGACCCAGGGGAAAACCTAGGCATCTGTATTTTTTTAAAAAGTAGGTGATAAAAACCAGGTGAGTTTGATTCATAGAAGAGAGGACCATTTACTTTTTTTATTAAATTTTTTTACTGATTTAAATAATATATATTTATATAAAATTTAGAATATAAGCAAAATGTCAGAAGAAATAAAAATGACCTGTACTCCCACTGCCCAGAAATAACTGCTGTTAATACTTCGGTGCATTTTGATCCTGTGTTTCAAACGTATGCTATGTGTGTGTGTTGAAGTGATTCTCTAAATACAATTTGATATCCTGAATTTTCTATGTCACATAGGGAACACTTTTCCTCGTAACTAGAAAATATTTTTTAAAGCTTTTAGGAGCTGAATTACCAAGGGTATAAACAAACATATAAGGTCAAAATTGTGGGTGGGAAGGAAGTAACCCAATCATAGAAAATGTTTACATTTTCTTTAAAGTTGTGAACTATTTAATGCATATGAAAGAACATTTATGATACATGTAAGGTATAAAGAATAATTAAAGCAAAGACTGCCCTACTCACCATGCTTCTTGACAAATGGAACATGACCAATATTTTTGAAGCCTTCTATATGTTCTTTTAGATCCCATTCTATTTCCTATCCCTCCCCAAAGTAATTACTATTATGAATGTTATGTTTTTCATTACTCTTCTTGCTCTTTCGAGTTAACACATGATTTTTGCATAGTTTTTAACTTTGTGTGACATCATAGTTACATGTGTCCTTTGGTGACTTGCTGTTTTTACCATCAGTGATTCATTCATTCTGATATATGAAGTAAGAATGCATTAATTTTTACTACTCTTTAGTATTCTGTGGTGTGATTATACCATAATTTATTTATCACACTTTTTATCTCTAGATAGTGCTGCTCTTTCTTGTCCAGTTCTCCTGGTGAACAAATGCAGGAGTTTCTAGGGAATACATCTTGGGGTGGAATTATAGGTCAAAAGATACTGAATCTTTAACTTTATTTGGTACTGCCAGGCTGTTTTCCAAAGTGGTTGTACCAGCCTACACTTTCAGCAGCAGTGTACAAGAATGCCAGATGTTAGACACCATCAAAAGCACTTGGTAGTGTGTTAACAGTACTTTTTCTTGCTCATGAATAACATTAAAGACAGTCTGGTTGTGTAAGCAGAGTGAGCTGAGTTCTGGACTTGTGTGCATCAAAGCAGCTCTTGTAAAGGTGTGCATTTGGTCTGCCCCTGTTTAGAGGACAGCAGAATTGCTCATTGTCACATTGAATTTTTCATCCTTAAAGTTAGTGAAACCTATTTTGTAGGGCTGTAAGATTGAGAGGGATAACTGAAAAGTTCTTAGGTAACAATGCTAAGGCTTTGGGAAGCACTCTTGGTTCTCAGTTCCTTTTTTCCACACTTCAGTGACTCTATTTGAAAGGTGATTAATATCCGACACCTTGAAAGAGGCAGACATATACAATATAGTCATAATCTGTATCGCTTTGCTTTTAGTCTCAATTATCTGTTGATATGCTGTGCAAATGGGTACCGAACCAGGTCTGCCATTTAAAAATTTAAACAAGCCCCAAAATCTTCACCAGCAGAGCCAATTCTAAATGTAGGATGAATATCAGTAACTGCAAGCAACTGCTGTACTGTAATATCACTTTCTGTATAAAACTGTCAGCACAGAGCAGCATAAATCAATACAGACTTGTAAAACTAAATTAAAAATAAGATAAAGCACTTTAATATTGTTTATTGCTTGGCCAAAACTTTAAGATATTATTTATTGAGAATGTGCTTATTTATAGACGAACCTTGAGGTTAAATTCATTTCTGGCACGTTCTTTGCTTCGTCTCTTTTCTTCTTTTTTTTCCCTCCTGTGTAAAACTGAAGTTCATCTGCTAAAGCAAGTTGGCCCAACCTAGTATTCTGTGTGCTGACTCTTTAGTTGGGGAGTGGAGATAGAATTTTTAAATAATAAGTTACTTTAAATAGAAATCCGAGTATGATAAATGTCTTTTATCATAATACTGTCATGTTAATGTAAATAAAGTAGCTTTTAGGATATTTGTTGATTATTAAAACAAATTCTTTTGGAAAAAGGACTCATGGCCCTGGCTGGTGTGGCTCAATGGATTGAGCACGGGCCTGAGAACTGAAGGGTTGCCTGTTCACTTCCCAGTCGGGGCACGTGCCTGGGCTGTGGGCCAGGTCCCCGGTGGGGGGCACATGAGAGGCAACCACACACTGATGTTTCTCTCCCTCTCTTTCTCCCTCTCCTCTCTCTCTAAAAGTAAATAAATAGAATCTTTAAAAAAGGAAAAGGACTCAATGGACATAGAAAACTGGGTGGTGATTGCTGGGGGGAGGAGGGTATAAGGGGACTAAATGGTAATGGAAAAAATAGAATGAAGATTATATATTTAAAAAATTCTTTTGAAACTGCCATCTTGGTTTATGAGTACTGAACAAGAATGAAAAGGCTCTGAGTTTTTTCTGATTCGTTCCTTCCTTTTTCCTTCCTCCTGAAGGAGTAGACAGTCTCTTAAAGTTCGGGAGCATAAAGTGTTGGGACCATATGTAGATGGCTTATCGCAGCTGGCCGTCACTAGTTTTGAGGTAAGTTTTATTTTTTTAAGTCATGAAATAACTACAGTAAGTTGAAGGACGTAAGTGATGTTGAATATATTTCTGTATGAGTGCTTTACAGCAAGCTTATTGGTGTACCGTTCATGCTCTCCAAAGCCCAGTAACAGCACACTCCAAACAGAAAAAGACCACCTTTAATCCCATTCCTCAGCCTGCCTTGTTGTGAGGGTCTGAGAGCACGGCTGAGAGGCCCCGTGTTTTGAGCTTGCCGAGTATCTTCACTGATGCCGCTTCATTGAGATCGTTCTACTTAAGACTGCAGGGGATGCCCACCTTGACACGTGCAGACAGTGTTTGGTAGTTCATTCAGCCTCATCCTCTTAAATAGGGTCTCCTCTCTTGGCTTTCATTACTTTTCACTCCTCTGTTTCCTTTTTTTAAAAATCAATTCTGTCTACACTGATTGACTTGTTCCATTTTCCTACTGCTTGATTTTTATGTCTTCTTACATTCTGACTCGATGTTTTGCCCTCGTTTTTATTGTCATTGCTTTGGAAGTCTCACAACACAAACTGCCATCTGTTGCTGAAGAAAGCGGACGAAGGATAAGCAAATACACCCCTTTACTTAGTTGTGCTATTCCTTTGTTGTGGCTGTGCTATCATCGCTCAGCCATCGTTCAGTGGGACTGAAATTAGTGTGTGCAGTAACTCTCTCTAGCCACTTAGATGACATTTTTCAAATGGTTACTAGACTTGTTGGAATGATCACTTTGTAAGTTATACTAATGTCTGATCACTTTGTTTTACACTTGAAACCAGTACTATATTACATGTCAGTTGTCACTGAAAAATTTAAAAAATTAAAAAGTAAGTGAAGACATTTCTAGTATTGTTTAAATCAGAAACATAATGTAGTTATTACTTTAAAAACACCTAGATTCTGAAATGAATGGAGACCTCTTTGGCATAGAGGTGCTAAGTCAGCACTGATTCGTAGCTCAGCGTGGCTGGGGTCAGTGCTTATCTCGTCACTTACTAATAAGAGCCAGGGAGCTTGTGATTTGTGTCCCAGCTCTGCCTCTTACTGGAAGTGGGAAAAGTTACTTGACCTCCGTGAACTTCAGTGTCCTTGTGTGTAAAATCGTGAGAATACTTCCTTTATAAGGTTCACTCATCAAACATTGCATGAGAATCCATAGGTTCCAAGTGTTGTAACCTTACAAACAACACTCACAAAGGTGAATAAGGAAAATTCCCAGGAGAGCCACAGTGTTGGAGGACAGAGGCGAATAAGTGAGCAGTAGATAGCTAGGCTATACAGAGTTGTTAAGTCCAGGGAATTAGAATAAAATAAGGTAATTATTGTTACTAAGTATCTGGAGGGCTCAATACACACTGGCTCTCTTCTCCCATAGGACCTTATAAAGGGAAAAATAGGCAGTTAACAGAGAAAGAAGACAGTTGCGGGTGGGAAAGAGTGGGGGAATCATTTCCTACACCAGAGAGCACTGAGGGAGGTGGCAGCTGAACCAGGCTCGACGAGGGAGAGGCAGGGAGGATTTTATGGAAGGGTGGTGGCGAATGTGTCAGAGGATCATAATTAATACGTACACCTGTGGGCAGGGCTGTTCCTATGTTTTTGCTTATAATGCTTTCCTTATGCTTTGCCTCTAGGACATTGAGTCATTGATGTCTGAGGGAAATAAGTCTCGGACGGTAGCTGCAACCAACATGAATGAAGAAAGTAGCCGCTCCCATGCTGTGTTCAACATCATAATCACACAGACACTTTATGACTTGCAGTCTGGGGTGAGCAACTGGACAGAGTCTTTGGTGGCAGTAAAAGAACTCAAAATACCTGCATGGGTGATGCGTTTCGTGTTTGGGTTCAGCTGCGGAGAATTTTGTGCTGGCTCTTCTACCGAGTAGAGGAGCTAATTTGCTTAAATCATTTAATTTCTTAGATTCTTCTTTAATATGTAACTGTTTTTTAAAGGGTTGAATTTCTTGTGTGAACTCTCTAAAGAGTATGATGATGTCACCAGATAGATTTAAATATGTATCCTTTCATACTGAAATTCACCTAAAAGACAACTGAGTCTACCTCATGGTCATTAAGGGATGTTAAAGAGGAAACCACAATATTTAGCCTAAAGAACACTTTCTCAAAAGAAGAGGAATTTGACCTGAATAAATAGGAATCCTCGTGTCCTAGTATTTCCTCATACGCACATACAATCTGCAGCTTCCTGACTATATTCAGGAAAGTGAAGTGTGTTTGCTTCCCAGCTACCAAACACAATGCTCCATTGCCACACCAGTTCAAATTTTGGCTATGAAACTGCTGGTCCAAATAGCTCTCCTTACCATTTAAAATCTTCCTGAGAAGTTTGCCTCGTTATGGTGGCTGGCTGCTCAGGTTGCTCTCCGAGTGCTGATGCGTTTGTAGAAATCCGTGGTTTTTGCATTCATGTGTGTTGTTTCTGTCTTGTTTCCTGCAACTAGAACTCTGGAGAGAAAGTCAGTAAGGTCAGCTTGGTAGACCTGGCTGGTAGCGAAAGAGTGTCCAAAACAGGAGCCGCAGGAGAGCGACTGAAAGAAGGCAGCAACATTAACAAGTAAGGTGGCCGGCGCTCACCTGGAATGTCACATCCAGTGTTCTGTGTGCCTGGGGGGACTTGGGACATAAAGGGTCAGAGGGCTCTGATCACAGGTGGCTCGGGATCTGTGCCGCTTTAGTAAACTGTGTCGAGGAAAAACAACAGCTGGCCTCTGCAGAGAGGTGCATGAGGTTATTTAAACTATGTGGTGCAGCCCTGCTCAAACATTCTACCAATCTTTAATGCATCAATGTATGGAATGTAGTCTTAGGTAAATGCAAATTATAATTTCATTAATAAAATCATATAGTAAATTAACTTGGGGAGCTTACTCTGAAGGGAAAATCTGCTTTGAATCTCTTGGTAAGGCTAGTACTGTTTAAACATCGATACTTAAAAAAAAAGGCTGAGCAGTTATTGAATAACTGCCATACTGGAGTCGCACTATTTGCCTTGAGCGCCTGCAGTGTGCCCAGCGATGCACGGAAGGCTGAGCACAGAGTGGTGCAGGGTGTGTAGGGGTTTGTCAGGTAGACAGAGGAGATGATGGCGTTTTACAGGGCACGTGCAGCCAAGGCACACACTAGGGAAGGGCTTGTTCTGTCAGGGGTGCTGGACCCAGGATGGCTCCTGTTATGCGAGAGGAAGTCTCTCTCCTTTCCAGCATCAGAGGGAGCAGGGTTTGCATGGAAGAGGGTGTGCTCAAGCCAGACTGCCCCAGTTTAATCCTGCCTCCACCACTTACTAGATGTATATGTATCATAGGCAAGCGATTTCACCTCTCTGTGCTTCGTTTTTCTCATCTGTAAAATGGGAATAATAACAGTACCTGCTTCATAGAATTGTTTGGAATTAAATGCCCATAATGTACTTAGAACAATGCCTGGCACATAGCATGCACTGAATAAAATTAATTGTTGTAGCTATTGTTTTTATAAACCATGTAAACAGCATAATCATGATCTTTATTCCAAGTTCAGCAGAAAGCAGTTTAGTTTGTACTTGTAATATGTTTCTGTTGTGACATATAACTTGGGGTTCTGTTTAGGACAGAAGGTGACAAGATGTAATATATTCAAGAACATGTCTGTGCAGCTTGCAGTTTAAAGTGACGTTAGCACATTAGAATGTTAGTATACACAAGTTTAAAATTAGAAGTCGACCATTGCCCCCCTCTCTCCAGTGGTCACAGCCACACTCGCTGCAAAGACTGCTGCTTTAGGGAGTTAATCTTCCAGTCATCCTGCCTCCTGCTCAAATAACAAAGGCTTTTGCTATATTTGTTGACAAAGCATTGTAGACGCCAAGGCCGGCACTACAGCTCTGCATTCCAAAAATGAGCTCAGGACCAGGATGGGAAAGCAGAAATGGGTGTGTGAGGGAGTAGGTACCAAAGAGAGGACTGTCACCTGTCCTAGAGACTTGTGTGCTGGCATTGGGCCATGCTGGCCCTGCTGGCCAGGGCTGTGGGGAAATACTGGAGATTCTGTACTATGAGTTTGTGGGAATTCAGAGCATGGCCTTGATGTGTAATGATCACTAACTCTTACTGACCTCTTACAGTGTGCTAAGCATGTTTCAGAATGCTCTGTGTCATAACTCATCTGATCCTCACATCAGCGTTGTGACAGGAGTCTGTTACCCCATTTTGCAGATGAGGAAACCAAGGCAGAGAGCCGTTGCATGATGTGTCCAGGGTCACAAAGCTCTAAGTGTGGATCTTGGGTTTGGTTACAGGCAGTCTGGCTCCAGAGCCCAGGCTCACCACTGTGCTGTATTTGGCATGACCATGTATTCTGTCTGCCTGAAAAAAGTTCTGATTGATACTTCTGTCCCAGAGTAAATATTATCATTGCCTCCTTAAATTTGGACACAAAATTATGTAGTGTCCCAAACTCAACTACCTCAAGGCCTCATGATAACATGATTTTGATCCCCCAGCAACTGGCCTGTTTCCCATGACGACTCACTGACTGAATGGAATTCTCTCAGCATGCCTCTGTCTTCCCTTGTTATGTCCTGGCTCTTTCACAAACGGCTGTGTGTGTCCTCTACGCCTAGTCTGCGGACTGTTGTCTTCGTGTTTAGGTTTCTTTATCGTTTTCAGACCACTTTCACATGCATTGTTTTGTGTGAGGCTTATACTGGGTATTTTATTTTTTTAATCTCTGTTTAAAAATAAGGAAACTGGTGGCTGGAGACATTTAGGTAATACCGATAAAGCCAAGCAGATATTTTAAGCCTCTGTTATGTGTCTGACGTTGCGGTAGATGCTGGGGGTGCAGAAGGAATTTAGATAGTGTTGTAAACAGAGTGCTGCCCAGCTGCCTCCCCGCGCTGGGTCAGGTCCTAGTTCCCAAATCTTGCGTGTAAGTTACTTTAGAAGCTAGAGGGATTTTGCAGATGTGGTTAAGTAATTAAGATTTTGAGACGGAGAGATTATCCAGGTGGGCCTGATGTAATCACAGAGCTCCTCTAACAAATGAAAGAGGGGGACAGGAGAACTGGAGTCAGAGTCAGACTGAGGCAGGGTGAGGAAGACTCCAGTGGCCGTAGCTTGCTTGAAGATGGGGAAGGGGCCATGAGCCAAGGAGTGCGGGCAGCCCATGGAACCTGGAAAAGGCAAGGAAACAGGCCCCTAGAGCCTCCAGGAGGAGTGCGGCCCTGCTGGCAGCTTGATTTTAGCCCAATAAGGATATCTTGGACTTCTGGCCACCAGAACTACAAGATAATAAACTTGTGTTGTTTTAGGTCTCTGTGTTTATGATTATTTGTTACAGCATGATCGTTGCCCTTGGGGAGCACATAGTTTAGGACAACAGCAAATTACTTCATTTGAAAAAAGTGGAAGGAAGAAGGATTTTGTTTTTGACTGGATAATGTTGAGAAATGTTACATAACCTAACATTTAAGCATGGAGCTATTTTTTATGACACCTTTATCAGCCTGTGGATGTCTGCCAAGTTGGTCTTGTGCTTTTCTCAGAATAACTGGCTGGAAGGGAGTGGAACTGCCTCTGAACCCTTTTCCCTGAGCCTTAATCCAGGGCTGTGCACTCCACACATCTCAGTCTCCGAACTGGCACCTACGCGCCAAGAGCCCACTGTGGATTCAGGTCTCCACCAGCTGGCCGCCGAGTTCTCGGTCTGGCCATTGATACGTGGTGATTGAGCGAACGGCACGTTCTTTACGCAGTGAGGCAGTGCAGGAACATCTGCACAGCCGTCTTAGAAACCTTCACAGAAATGGCAACTCACGATCCCCTCCTTACCTGTGATTCCAAAATCCAAACAGTTCCAAAAACCAAGTGCTTTTTTTTCCTTCATAGCACACTTTCTGGTAAACCCTCACTTGAATTCTCATGAGGCTATCTCTAGTCTTTATCTATATTTATAGTCTTTATTTAGTCTCCTAATGTAGCCATTCGTAAGTTTAACTCTAGAATTATTCACGTATTTTTAACTCTGGAATCATTCATGTATTCAATATTTTACTGTGGAGTGCTGTCTCAGATCCCACTGGTGGTCGTGTGTAGTGTATGCAATGAATTTCCTAAAATCCAAAATATTCTGAATTTTAAGATACATGGAGCCCCAAAGATCGCAGATAAGAGATATGAAGCTGCACTTTTTTAACCCATTTTGCAAATATGTGTTGAACACTGGGCATAAGAACCCAGGGACGAGTGAGTAAGGTGGAGCCCTGGCCTGAGGAAGTGCAGGGTCCAGTGGGGAGGGGAGCCCTTAAAACGGCAGTGACAGTCCATTAAGTGCCATAGACATTTCCGCACAGGGTGCAGTGGGAACACAGGTGACAATTCAACTGGAAGGTTCAGGGGGCTTCCAGAGGAGCTACTGGAGTTTCTTAGTTATAGAAACTAGCCTTATGACCTTTCTGTGCCTCAGTTTCCTTATCTGTAAAATGCAGATGAGGAACAAGCTTAAGAGTGAGACTTCATTAACTTAATGAAGTCAATTACTCATATAAAGTGCTATGATGGTGCCAACACATAGCAAGCTCTATATAAGTATGTACTAATAAAATAATATAATTTGAAACTGCTGCCTGATAGGTTCAGCCTTAAAATCAGTACCCAGTTGAGTGCTAAGATTAAAAAAATCTCTGACGTTTCATAAGCTTTCTTTTGGGCTCCTAATTGGGCTTTTTTTTTTGATGGAAGATTAATAATCCTCTTAAACAGACTTGTCAGGGACATCACACAGACATTAGTGTATGCTTAATGGGCTGCGGGTATAGGAGCTTCATCTCTCCTTAAGCTCTTAAGAGCTTTAAAGCACACATTATTCCTTCATTTGGAGAGCTAGGGCACAACGCGGCTGCGCCACCATGGCCTGTTCCGGGCTGAGAGGTCCAGGTCGTCTGTAGACCATCTTCACAGGGGACGCGTCTGAAGAGTCAGCCTGCAGCTCTGCCTGTCTGTTGAGGGCGGAATGAGGAAACCTGTCCTTTCGGCTGGAGTCTGGCTGGTTCAGCTCCCTTGAGAACTCGTTTAGATCCTGGCACACTGTCGCTGATGCCCCAGGGAATGTCATTGAAAATGGGTCCGTTTTAATCTCAGCAACCACCAGTCCTTAAATGCAAACAATGTTCATCCAATGAGTATCTTTTCTGGTCTCATTGGCATTTCAATTACTGTGGTAATAATAAAGTACATCTCCAAAAATGAGTTCTAGTGAACTCGTTCTAGAGATAGTAATATACGATACTCTTAGGATTCTGTTCTATAATTTGTAATAATATATTACTCTGTAAGCTGAATGTTGCATGTGACTCAGTTCTCCTTTTCTCCTTCTGGAGTACTTTCCATGGCCCATGTGCATTTCCTCTGGGAAACCTCACTTGAAAGGGTATTGTCTGAACAAACTTGTACCTGGGGAGAATAAAAGTGGCTTACCTCTGTTCATTATTCAAGGCTGGGCAGGGGCCCTTGTTAATTGACTGCTTGTACATTGCTAGGTCAAACTATGTGGGGGGAAAATCTGAATAAACATTTTTACATTTAACATGAGAGACCCATAAGGGACAGAGCAAAACTCTGCTCCTTGGGGTGCAGTAGCCCATCTTTTGGAGTATGTGACATTTTTACCTCAATGTTCCTCAAAGCATTTTTGTGAAATACTAGTTCCTCAAGTGGCTTTGGGAAGAAAAGCATCCCTGGATGAATAATTTCGAGAAAGGCTACTTGTACATCGTATAGCCTTCCTTTGGACAGTCACAGTGCTAAAAGCTCTGAGAAGTCCTGCAGTAATAAATCCCATAGGACTTTAACTTATTCCTGGAACTTATTAGATGACAGAATTCTAGGTATAATGTATATTAAAATCTCCAGAACAAAATTTCAAAAGAATTTGCTTTTGGAAATGTTGGCGTAGACTTTATTATTACACCACAGCAGTGGAGATGGAAATGGGGTTGAGAGCAATAATCGTTAGATGAATATTATTTGAGTTTATTCATTTGCATTAGCCATCAGAAGAAGGTGGTGAGTGGAAATGAGGCCTGTGCTGTAGGTATAAGGGTCTCCTTCCCTGTCAGGTGATGGTACTGTCTTTCCCTCATATTTTGCTTTTTCTTGTTTACTCTTTAGAGTAGGGACTTACTGGGGAAGAGTACTGAATGCAAATCCACTGACTTCATCACCTTTCAACTAACTCTTTAAAAGCTAGAAACTGTGTTCTGCTATAAACAACAGAAACCAGCTGTTGTGACAACCAAACGGTATATTCATTTTTCTCACTTAATAAGACACTGAGAAGCTGAAACAGCACCTTAGAAATGCTGTCAGGCACACAGCTCTGCCAGCCTTCGTGTATGTTCATGTCTTCCTCATAACCGAAAGATGGCTGTACCATTCCGGGCATTGTATCCATATCTGTGTTGCAAACAAGAAGTGAGAAGGAGGAGAGGTAGAGGACTACCAGCTTCTGTCATCTGATTAATGTACTTTCCCTATGAGGAGTAGGTAGCGTTCCTGGAAGCCCCTCCCAGTACTGTGTCCCTACATCTCATTGGCCAAAACTGGGTTTGATGGCTTCCTCAAGCTGCAAAGGACTCTGGGAAGGGCAGTTTTTAGTTTGGCACATACTTCCCAACAAAATTAGGGTTCTGTCGATGAGAAGAGGGGGAAGTGGATACTGGGCCAGCACCCACAGAGCATACCAATGATCACTGAATTAGTCGTTTTTAGAAACAGGTCCATGTTCTGTTCCTCAGTCTATTACAGACTCAGTTTTACTCCACAAGTACTGAATGCTTTCTGTAAGCCAGGCACAGTAACGGATGAAGGCATAGCTATGGCAATAGAATGATCACTGTCCTCAAGGTGATCACAATCTAAGTAGAAAGAGATAGAGAAGTAGATTTAGGTATACGTCATTTTAGTACGCTTCACAGATGTTGCATGTTTTACAAAGTGAAGGCAAGACCCTCCAGCAGCAAAAAGATGACATTTTATTGCATTTGCTCTATTGTGGTGGTCTGGAACTGAACTTACAGTATCTCCAAGGTATGCCTGTATAGAGCTAAGACTAAAAAGTTTAATAAATACTGCAGTTATGATCTTAGAAAAAAGTCATCTCCACTCCTAAGGTCAGGAATCTGGTGGTTAGAAAGTTATGTAAGTCGGAGGAATATTCAGAAAAGCCCCCGCACAAAGAGTTGAATTATGACTATTTTTTCTCATTGATTGGATATTTGGAGCAGCTTTTATATTGTATTTGATCCTTCCGAGTTTTATTTACTTTCTTTTTGATCCTGGATTGTCCATTGTTATCAATAGGTAGATTTTTGAAATTTTCAGTCCTAAAGCATGACCATTTGTTTATACATGTTATCCTCTAGTCTAACTCTTCCTTCACCTCCAGTCAGCCCCTCCCATTCCATTCCCCACCCCAGCCCAAGAACTTGTGCTAAGAGATTTAAAGATTAGGAGCTTCCTTGCTCTTGTTACCTCCAGTAAGTTCATGGAAGGAGCAGTTCTTTGGCAGAATTGGAAAGATTCCTGGAATAACTTTTTTCAGCTCTGAAAATTGGCAAACAACTCCGTTCTGTTCTGGATACCAATGAGGCACAGAAGCTGCCCGTTTGTCTCCAGTATGAGACGACAGTACAAGCAGGATCCATAATTGGTGATTCTGTTACATTTTTAAGCTCCCTGGAGTAAAGTTCTCATTAAAATATGTAAGCCTATTGTTCACCTTTCACACACTGAACTTTCAAACAGGACAGCTTTTAGGGTTCCAGGATCATTGCTCTTGGGTGGGACCTAGCAGGGGGGAATGGTGCGGACCCCTTGCCACTGGCTGACCTGCTCTCTCTCACTCCTGGAGTCCGCTCACCCAGAAATTCACTTCCGTTTGTTTCAAGGAGACTGTAATAGGTTTAGGTAAAGTTCTTGTTTTGAATGTGCACACACTGTTAGGTAAAAGGCTCTGGCCTCTACTAATGGTAAGCTTCTCTGATTGGGTAAGTTATGGAGCAAAGTGTATGCAGTCACTGGAGTTGTGTCATTTCTGTCCAGCGCCACCCCTGCTCCTGACACTTACATGCTGCCCCGGCTCACAGCGTGCACATAGTGCAGTGGAGCTGATGACACTGTGTCCCCGTTTCCCTTTTTACTTCCTACTCTCTAGAAGTAGGGAATATAAGTGGTCGCCATAAGACAAAGTAACTAGTGTCACTGGTTAGATGTTCATGACAACCCGCAAACATATTTTCATATCAAGGGCCACTGTGAACCTTAAAGTTACTAATACTGACCTTTCAGAATTTCTACTGCATTGGAGTGTTAAAATCTGGGATAGTTCAGAGAATTGTTTTCAACTAAAACATTTTATTGCAATAGTTTCAAAATTGAAAAATGCCCTATATTCCATATGGAAGCAGAAACGTATTTTTGCCTTGTATCGAACTCTTACTTTCCTCTGTTTCTCACATATCACATGCAGTTTTCTTAGAGCTGTCAGCTTTGGAAGGATGACTGAAATTGCTGAATTTTTCTATAATTAAAAAAAAATTTTAAAGCTGCATTGAAAAATACTTCACATACCACATAGTTTGGCATTTTTAAATGTACAGTTCAATAGCTTTATTATATTCAAAGTTGTACAGCCATCACCACAATCTAATTTGAAAACAATTTCATTGCCCCAAGAAGAAACCTCACGTCCAAGTCGTTTCCTGTTGGCCCCTTCACTAGCCCTAAGCTACCACTACTTCTGTCTCTGTAGGTTTGCCTATTCTGGATATTTCATATAAATGGAATTGATTAATATGTGGCTATATTATTTCTTAGTGTTTTTATAACAGATACCACAAATTGAGTTGCAAAGTTTATTTTTGGATGTTCTAGAGGCCAGACGTCCAAAATTGAGGGTTTCTTCCTTCTGGGGGCTCAGAGGGAAAATGTATTTTGTGCCCCTCTCCTAGCTTCTAGTGGTTGGTGGTGTTTCTTGGCTTGTAGATGAATCACTGCAGTCTGTCTTGTGTCTTCACATGCTACTTTCCATGCATGTTTTCACATGGCTTCTTTTTTTTTAAATTTGAATCCTCGCCTGAGAAAATGCTTATTGATTTTAGAGAGAGAGGAAGGGAAGGAGAGAAACATTGATTGGCATGTGCCCCAACAGGGACTGAACCTGCAACCGATGCATGCACCCCAAGGAATTGAACCTGCAGCCCTTCAGTTTGCAGGATGACACTGAGCCACACTGGCCAGGGCTTCACATGCCTTCTTATAAGGACACCAATCATTGGTTTAGAACCTTCCCTAATTATTTTCATCATAAAGACCCTATTTCCAAATAAGGTCATATTCTAGGGTACTAGTGGGCATGAATTTGGGAGGGGAGGGACTATTCATCCCAGGACAGTGGCCTTTTGTGTTCGGCTTCTTTCACATAGCATAATTTTTCCAGGCTCATTCATGTTGTAGCGTGTGTCAGAATTTCATTCCTCTTTTACAGCCAATAATATTCCCTTGTATGGACATACCACATTGTATTCATCCCTTCATCATTTGATGGGCGTTTGGGTTGCTTCCACATTTTAGTTATTGTGAATATGCTGCTATGAAAATTTCATGTGCGAGTTTTTGAGTGGGCATATGTTTTCCTTTCTCTTGGGTTGGACTTGTTTAACTTTTAAATCTGTCAGTCATGATGTATGTATTTATATCACTTTGTGGTGATGGCTGTTAGTTATTAAAATTCGTCTTCATTATCTGCTTCTTGAATTTACTTTGCATTTCAATGACGATTCAGTAAGTCGCCATTGGGGAATTACGTTTTGTGGGAAACAGGCTTTCTTTCCTTTCAACTCAATTTCATACCTGTTGTTGACATTCTAAAGAAAGCTGTCTAGGCTCTCACTTGCCAACCTCTGGTCAGTTGCTGATTTGTGCCCTGCCTTGTTTTTAGAAGTAGTAACATTTTATTTTTTAAACTATTTGGAAAGCATTTTCTCTTTGTGATATCATGTACCCTTCCTTGCAGTCCTTTGAGATCCGAGACTGCTCTTTTCTGGCTGCTAACTTGGGGTCCAGTTGAATTCCTTTTAGAAGAGCAATTATAACATAACTGACACAGAGAGGATGTCCCTCATACCTCGGTACCACATATCTGTTGTTTCTAGGCCCCCTTTTCTTCAGGTGCAGAGAAGATGTGTAAGCCAACAGGGAGAGCTCAGCAGCCTAAACCAGTGGTACTCAGACTTAAACCTACATCAGAATCACTTGAAAGGCTTTTTGAAGAGCAGATTGACTGAGTTCCACTCCAGGAGTGTCCAAACTGCAGCCCGTGGGCTGCATGCAACCCACTATGGCTGTGAATGTGGCTCAACACAAAATCATAAATTCACTTAAAACATTATGAGATTTTTTTGTGATTACGTGTCGCAGTGTATTTAGCACGTGGCCCAAGACAGCTCTTCTTCTTCCAGTGTGGCGCAGACACCAGATGGTTGCGCACCCCTGCTTCTGACTCAGTAGGTCTGGGGGAGGGCCTGAAGATGCATTTCTAACGAGGTCCCCACTGATGCTGACGCTGATGCTGCTGGTCCCAGCATCACATTCTGAGAATCATAGGCCTAGGCAACTAAATGTATTTATCATTTTGGGCGTCCTTCAGTCAGGCCTTCTTAAATTTTAATGTGCATATGTATCACCGGGAGATACCTTTAACTGGTCCTGACTCAGTAGGCTGGGCGGGGGGGCTTCAGAGACTGTTTCTAACCAGCTCTCAGGCGGTGCCAGTGCTGCCACTTTGAGAAGCAGGGGTTGGGAGAGTAGCCACATGCTCTCCTCTCCTTGGGTAGTTCTTTGTTTTTGTAAACTGTAATAACTCTACATGAAATAAACTTGCCTGGTTTAAGCAGATGAACAGGTGGTGGATGGGGACTCTGCAGGTTACACGGTTATTCTGGGAAACAAAACCAGAGTCCAGCGTGGCCCGAATTAGATCCAAAGAGTAAATGGTTGAGACTTGAAGCATAATATTTGGAGTAAAGTTTTCCACTGTGATCTCTTAAATGTATGTTTCCAGGTTCTGAAATGAAGGTTTCTCAGGTCCTGTGATGAACCAGAATTGATTGTTTTAAAAATATATATATATTTTGGTTGTCAATACTATTGTAGATGTCCACCATTCTCCTATTCTTCCCTCCTTTACCTCCCAATAGGAATTCTAAATTTATTCCTTTAAATCAATGAAGTTATGTTTTGTATTTATTTTTTTCTCAGCTTCTCAACAAATTAAGGTACACTTGATTGTATCAACTTTAGGGCTTTATTCTGTATACTTTGTACTTATTACCTAGAAGGATTATTGAAAACAAAATAACCATTCCATAACACTAATTTTTAAATTATTCTCTTGGCAGATCACTGACAACGTTGGGGTTGGTTATATCATCGCTGGCTGACCAGGCAGCTGGCAAGGGTAAAAACAAATTTGTGCCTTATCGAGACTCAGTCCTCACTTGGCTTCTTAAGGTAATTCAGCATCCCAGTGCTATTTTCCAACTGAAAGTTGACTCTGTCAGGTGACAGCCGAAAGGTGTGTGCACAGCTAACTAAAAATAGACAGAACACCTGACAATGTTGCACTGTTATCCCAATTCCTAGGAACACAGAATGAAAACTCATTTCTGTTGCCTTTTATCTCATTATAATGCTGTCGATGGACATTATTCATTGTTGTGATATAGAGAGACCACATTTCATCTTGTCATAAAATTATGTGTGAAATACAAACCCATTTCTACATAGCATTTTCTTCACAGAGAATATCACACATGTGTGTTTACTGCTTTCATCATACCTGTTGTCCATGAAATGGGCCTGGTTTCCTAAGATGCTGTTTGAAATATTTGCAGGACAACTTGGGAGGCAACAGCCAGACCTCTATGATAGCCACCATTAGCCCAGCAGCAGACAACTATGAAGAGACGCTCTCCACATTACGATATGCCGACCGAGCCAAAAGGATCGTTAACCATGCCATCGTGAATGAGGATCCCAACGCAAAAGTCATCCGGGAACTGCGGGAGGAAGTCGAGAAACTGAGGGAGCAACTCTCGCAGGCCGAGGTAATGTGCGGGATAGGGAATATTGTCAGAAATATTGTAATGACTATGCATGATGACAGGTGGGCCTTTGTCTTACTGTGGTGACCACTGTGTGAGGTATATAAATGTCTAATCACTGTGTTGTACACCTGAAACTTGCATAATATTCTAAGCCAACTATAATTTTTAAATAAATTTAAAAATAAAAATTCATCCTGGCACTCCCTATATTTGAAGTTTCCTGACTTCTTGTGTCTAAGCGGTAAGGACCTGCTTGCTTACGGTCCTAGGTCATCTTCGTGTGGTTCAACATTTCAGTGTTGATTGGTGTCTGCTATGCACTAAACATTGTGAAGACAGCATAATTAAAATCTTCTGTCCTAGGACGCAGTCATGGAAGCAGAAAATTACGAGAGAGTTGCTGCTGCTACCCCCTCATTGTTTGCTGCGTTAAATCAGTTGGTCCTTGAGAGCACAGACCTCCTCCACCTAATGTGATGTTTTTATTGACGTTGTAGACTGTGTTCCTAAAGGGCTCTGCAGTTTTTAGAGAAGAATTGTGTGTCGCCTCCCCCTTAAATCATGAAAGATAGTGTGATCAAGGATAATTGAATGTTAGGAATAATTCAGAAATATCTTATTACCTTTCTCTATATCAGCTCCTGGTAGGAAACAAAATCAATAATTTTGTATTGTTGCCATCTTTCCTTGGCTTTACCTAGACTTTCATAATCACATCCTCCTCCAAATAGCTGTTGCTTTAGGGAACTCACCAGGCGAGACACTGTCGCATTTGAAACAGGTGATGTGACTGAGGTGTAGCCCGAGTTCCTTAGGTTGAGTCAGGCGTTTCCACATGGCAGGACTTGGGTGTGTACCTCACGCTTCCAAGTTCACGTTTCTTCCCACCACCTTTTTCTGAGGATTGGAAGAGTCCTAAGGTTGGAAAAAACATAATAGCTATCATTTTAATGAGCACTTGTGCACCAGACACTGTTTAAATACTTTTTATTTATTGGATTATCCATGTAATCACGAAAGTTATCAACAGGAGATAAACAGAAAGGAGTGAAGCCAGAGATTTGAATACTTAATTAATTGGTGGTTCTGGCAGTTGTATTATAATTTTTTGTTTACGTGCCTTTCTCTTCTTTCATGGCGCGAGCTCCTATAAGTCAAGAAGCTATGTTTCATTAAATTTTTTCATCCCTAACCCCTAGTACAACACTGAATCTGGAAGGCGCTTAGCACAGTGTCTTGTGCATCGTAAGTGCTCAATGAATGCTGCCGTTTTTATTGTCGCGGTTATATCATCAGTCAGTGCATCAAGCGTAATTTTGTTTTATTGATGCCAAAAACGGTAGCAAACACCTGAAAAATCAAAATGCTGATACCCTTTGAAGAGAGTCCTAATCCTGGGAGGAAAGTGTAATGCTTCTGGAATTTGTTTAAAGGTAGATGATCTACTTCTTCCCTCTTGTCTCTGAATCTGCATTTTCACCGTGACCATATAATCCAGGCCAAGTGGGTAGAACAACACCTGGCCACAGGAGAGACGAGCCACAGCAGGTTCTCCTAGAATGTTCACATGTATCCCCAGCCCTGCGTGTCACTTTCAGGTTCTATTCATATATACTGGGAGACTCAGGCATGCTCAGCTGGCCTCCAGATCATCGCCACTTCTGCTTCTTGTCCAAGCTCTACCATCCTTCCTGTTCATAGGGTTATGCTCATGTTATCAAAGGGTGTCAAAGCATATCGTTGCAAATTAAAGGCTTCCCAAAACATACAAACTTCATATTATCTGTTTTTAGACCCCTTAGTTATTCTCACTAAACAAATTCAAAGGGAAATTACTCCTCTTTAACCACATGTCCTGCATCCAGGTGAATAATAAATACACGAAGTTTATTCCATCATAAGAAGAGTAGTTGGAGGGGTCCCAATTTAAATTTTAAAGTGAGTGAGAAGAATTCTCACCTTTCCTGGTAGGTTAATGTAACTGGAATGCCTTTATTGGTAATGTGCCTTGATGTCTGTCTTATTGAAAAAGAAATCTGCTTAAGTAAACTTTTTTCTAACTTTCTGTTTTTAAGATGAACTTTAGTATCTTTTAAGTCTTTAAGTGTGAAATTTAAGTATGATGGGTAAAATTACTTTGTAATGATTCGTATCAGTTTAATTCAGGGCACTAGTATTTCTTTTTCTCCTTTAAATAGTAGCAGTCATTTTGCCTCTTACATTTCACTTGATTAATAAAGGTCTAAACCCCACAGTCAAAGTGTGTGAATTAACTGCTTCCAACAGACTATTGATAACTGCTTAAGAAGGACAATAAGTGATTGTCTGGTTACATGGTGGAAAAAATTAGAAAATCTGATAGTTCTGGTTTCATTTTAAAGGCTATGAAGGCCCCTGAACTGAAAGAGAAGCTTGAAGAGTCTGAAAAGCTGATAAAAGAGCTAACAGTGACTTGGGAAGAGAAGCTGAGGAAAACGGAAGAAATTGCACAGGTAGCTCGACAGTGTAGGCCTAAGATGTTGTGATGCTTTTTCATTTCCTGTCTTTTCTGTATCGTCAGCCACTTGTCATCCTCAGCTAGTCTTTTGAGAACTTCCTTCTGATGAACTAGACCGCAAAGACCAGTTTACACACTGGCTTTGTGTCTTTATCACCTACAGTCTGGTCTGTATATCTGTTTCAGGTGTTGGATAGCCCTGAATTTAAGCAGGGATGGTATAGGAAATATTTTAATATTTCCCGTTGATCACATTTAAACAAAAATCTGTTGTCTTTTAGGTTATTTGGCGTAGCACATGGCAACCTGATTGACAGAGAATTTGTAACATACAGAACACTGTAGCTTTCCCAATGTACTTGATTCTTTGAGCATGTTAGAAAATGCTGCCTGAACTTTCCTTGAAATAAAATGTAAAGCAAGGACTAATTCTGCACAAGTGTGTGATTATGTGTCTTATGAATCTCTACACTATGCTTTCCATAAACGTTTTAAGTTCACTGACCACTTGGAAATATTAGACTACCCTACACAAGTTGCTTGAAAGCAGTAACTGGGACCTAGTCCAGCTGTTTGCTGAACACACACACCCCTACCTTCCTACCCCTCTTACATTGCTTTCTGTTTTCCCTTAGCACGTAACTCCATTGGAAATTATATATATTTACTCATCTGTTTTTTTATAGTCTATCTCCTTCCACTAGAATGTGAGTTTTCATGAAAGAGAGGGGCCTTGTTTTGTTTGCTGTCGAATTCTCAGCCCCAGATCAGTACCTAGTCATGAAAGAGCGAGTAAATGAATGAATTCAAGGCCTTCTGCAACAGGGACCCAACCTGCTTTCCAGCCCCATCTCCCACTACTTTCCCACATTCAGTAGGAGTTCCTGGCACCTGACGTCCTCCAGTGTGCCCAGAGCCTTTACTCGGCTCTCCGGCGCCCTTCCCGTGGAATACTCTGCCTTTATCTTGCTACTCCCCCATTTCCTCCTGTTGAAATTCTTCTTATGCGTCAGGAACCAGCTTAAGTGTTTGCTCTCCTTGAACCCATCGTGATCCCCGTCCCGTCCCGTGAGGGCCACAGCACGTCGCTCCTCAACAGTGGCACGGAGCTCTCCTCTTTTGTCTCCAGTTATGCAGTCTCCCTCCTCCGCTGGATGCTAAGCTCCTTTAGGGCAAGATGGGCTCTGGTTCACTCTTGATGCTTGCAGAACACTGACCAAAGATGCCACACATTTTAGGCTGTAAATAAACTTGGCTGAGCTCAGTAGAATGTGTCATTTCATTGGCATTGTCCCCAGAAACAGTGACTTACACTTTCCATGGATACATCTGGTGACTAGAACAACAGATAGAGTTCCCTGCTTTTATCTGCTCTGTGCGCAGGAGAGGCAACGACAACTTGAAAGTATGGGGATTTCCCTGGAGACATCGGGTATCAAGGTGGGGGATGACAAGTGCTACTTAGTCAACCTGAATGCAGACCCTGCCCTCAACGAACTTCTGGTTTATTATTTAAAGGTAAGAGGGTACGTAAACACGTGGTTGCAATCCTGACTCGATCATGTGTGGTTCGCAGTTGAATCTGGGTATCTGCCCCAATGACTTTGCTTTTTATATCCAGCTTAACCCTCCTTAATAGTAAGAGGATTCATAGTACAGTCAGGTCACTATTGAGAATGAAAACCAGCTATTTTGTATTATCCTGAGATGGTGCAGTTGGGGCTGATTTCCTGTTACCGTGAGCATCAGAGGGCACAAGTGGGCAACTGGGGGTGTCATGTTGATCCCTGGCTGTGGCGACAAGAATTCTGACAATTTAGGTTTGATCACAAAAATCCTGAGACACTCTGGAGAGTCTCAATTATGCTTCTGAGTAATTCTAGGCAATCTCAAGATCAGTATAAGGCTAAAACAAACTCTTGTGTCATATTAGATAGCTACGGCTTTTCCATAATTTATCTCTTCTAGACATACATCCACAGAAAATAACTTTTGGTCCCATAATCACCCATTTAGTGTGGAGATGGGATGCCACTAGCCATACTGGATAGCTTATTGCCTCCAATCCCAAACTTTCACAACCCATTTGCACTCTTTAAAAATGTATCAAGGATTCCAAAGAACTTATGTATATCTGAGTTACATCTATCTATATTTACTGTATTAGGTACTAAACCTGAGGCCATTTAAAAATACAAACTTGGCCCTGGCTGGTGTGGCTCAGTGGATCGAGTGCCGGCCTGCTGACCAAAGGGTTCCTGATTTTATTCCCAGTCAGGGCACGTGCCTGGGTTGTGGGCCAGGTCCCAAGTTGGAGGCGTGTGAGAGGCAACCGATCGATGTATCTCTCATACATTGAAGTTTCTCTCCTTCCTTTCCCCTCTAAAAGTAAATAAGTAAAATCTTTCTAAAAAAATACAAACTTGTACAAATATACAGTCCATTAATCGTTAGGGCCATGACACCACACATCATGTAGCCTCTGGAAGGCACTGTACACTTGTGATAAAATGAGAGTGCAAAGGTAAACAGCATCTTAGTGTTTTTATTAGTTTTGACTTCATGAGCCTCTTGAATGGTTCTCAGAGACCCCTACGGGTTCTCAGACCATTTTTAGAAATGCTGACATATTTTGTTAGGGGAAAAATAAGACATCTGTTTGGAACAGGGCACCCTGACTGAGGCTGTTTTTCATCATGCACAGACAACTTCTGATATGGTAGTGTGTAAATAGATGCTGTATGTGTTCGATATTTAAGTAGCTGTCGAGGATTAGGGAGCTAGGGACTTGAAGGCAGCTCGTATAAATGGTCCACACACATAAATCTCTAAATAAAGAGAAATTACCCCTTTGCGAAAGGTTAGATAGGCACCTTGTTAAGGATTCTGATCTGCCTAGTGAGAGAATATACAAAATGCCATAGAGAACAAGCCAGAATTGAAGCAAGGAGCTTTCTATCCTCCTTTTTATTCTATTTTTTCCACAGACATTATATAACAAAAATAGCACCTGATTTGTTGAGAGTCCCCTAACACTTAAGATCTGTTCATTCAGGAATGATTAAGGGGAAAGGAATTGCTTCTCAAATTTCATTTTGAAAGACCAGGCCTTATTCTTTCTCAGTGGAATAGAAAGTACTGTTATCATAATGGTTAAATGACTTTTAGAGCAAAAGAAAAAAGCAAAGGAGATGAGCAGTGGATAGAATCACCAGGAGTCACAGTTCACATACGTGTGACTATGGTCCTTAACATAACGTTAATCTGAACATCATTTAACCAAGAGGCTTCACTCTTCTATGTAATACTAGTATTAGATACTCAGCTATTTTTAACATTTTTAAAGTTATGTATTTTAGCCCTGGCTGGTGTGGCTCACTGGATTGAGCACCATCCTGTGAACCAAAGGGTCACTGGTTCGATTCTCAGTCAGGGCACATGCTTTGGTTGCAGGCCAGGTTCCCAGTAGGGGGTGTGCGAGAGGCAACCACACATTGTTTCTCTCCTCTTTCTCCCTCCCTTCTCCTCTGTCTAAAAATAAATAAAAATAAAATCTTTAAAAGCTGTGTATTTTAAAGTATAACTTTCCATGAAACATTTTTAGTGGTTCTTGAAATTATATAATTGTTTTCAAAGCACTTCTGCTGTTAACACAGGTGGTCCTTAAAAGAATCCCATTAAATAAGTCAAATTGATATTATCATCTTGGTTTTGAAGAAGAAAGAACTTGAGGCTCAGAGAGTGAAACGACTTGCCTGTAGTCACATAAGTAATAAGTTGTCAAGTTAAAATTGGAACTCAAGGTATTCTGCTGTCCAGTCTGATTTCCTTGTATTTTAAAGCAGTATCTGATCACTGTTGATCAGGGTTACCGCCCCTCCAATCCTGTTTTAACATTTTTCAAAAATTTAATGTATTGCCTTGGCTGGTGTAGCCCAGTGGATTGAGCGCGGGACTGCAAACGAAACAACCGAGGTTCGATTCCCAGTCAGGGCACATGCCTGGGTTGCAGGCCACTTCCCAGCAGGGGACGCATGAGAGGCAACCATACATTGATATTTCTCTCCCTCTCTTCTTCCCTTCCCCTCTAATATAAATAAATAAAATATTTAAAAAATTTAATGTATTAAGGTGAGCTTTGAGTTACAGTGCTCCAGACATCTTGCATCTCCTATCTGAGTCACTTACTATTGTCATGCATTTGCTGTTGGGTTATTGAAATTGATTGTGATAAATTTGTAAGTAACTTGTAAGTAAGGGTTTTACTTTCTTTAATACTCTGTTCTAGGACCATACGAGGGTGGGTGCAGACACCTCTCAGGACATCCAGCTCTTTGGTATAGGCATTCAGCCTGAGCACTGTGAGATTGATATTGCATCCGACGGCGATGTTACTCTTACTCCGAAAGAAAATGCAAGGTAAGAAGAGTAGATGGCTACTTACCATAGCTTGTGCGCCTCATTTTCCAAAGGAGGAGACTGCCCTTTCTATCTTTTTGCTTCAGTTATATCAAAGTTAAGGCTACAAGGATTGCTTTCCTGTTACAGAGAGCTGGATAGCAGCATTTCAAACACCTGCTTTCGGGTAGGCTGATTCTGCTTTGATGGGCACTTAGTTTATCTGAACTTCAATTTCCTCCTGTGGTTAAGTGAAGCTAACGGTAGACAAAACATGCATGTCACTTGGCTCAGTGCCTGACACATAATAAATATTGAATGAAATTAGTTGTTACTCAGTGTAATGCATTGTGTAAAAAGCAGTTAATCAGATAACTCTGTTGTTTTGAAAAATTACTAAACCAGGCTGTAATATGTAAAAACTTGAGAATTGACAGAATAATGTATTTATTTTTAGTACCATTAAATGATGTGTAATTAAATGATATTTAATAATCAGGTATACTATTTAAATAAAGTTCTATAATGATATTCATTAACACACAAATATTGTAATTCAGAACAGTCATTTTTATGAGGAAAACATTATACTTATTTCAAATTTTTCTGTTAATATTGGCCATATGAATTTCTAAGTAATGAAAAACTGAGACTTAAAATAATAGCATACCTGATACATGAAAGTTTGTAGATCTTGTATTATAGTGATATAATTATTATTAAAATATTTAATGGTGAAATGATATTATTCCTTAACTTTTACTTATTCCAAGTTCAGATAGTCCTTAGCCTTATACTGTATTCTCCTCTGTTAGAAGCTTTGGATTTCTTTATACTCTTTTTTTGAAATACAATGAAATAATTTATATATATTTACAGTGTGCAACATGGTGGTTTGATCATACTCTCTTCTAACACTATATCTAAAAATGATTTTAATCAGCAAATTTTTTCATACTCGATTGTAATTCCGATTCCATGTCTTTTCATCCTGCTCCTCTTTTTGCCCACCCCGCCCAGTCTCCTCCTTCCCTGGAACCCTGGGGAGCAGTTCGTTCATTCAGTATATACTGTGTTCCGTGCTCTGTGCTGGGAATGCCTGGTGGAGGGGAGTGTGTAGAACAGCAGTTACTGTGCAGGAAGATGAGTGCTTTCTTCCAAGTGATTTTTATAGCCTGCAAATCTGATCACTGAGGAAGTGTGGGATATTTGTACGCCCGGAAGTGGATATTTATTGTAATGGGGACACAGCAAGTGGCAGTGGAGGAGAAGAACAAAATGAACTTGAAAATTATTTGAAAGTCAGAAAATTGTAGTGATCGGCTTGGGGACAGAATGGGAGACTAGATAAACAGTGGTGCCGCTAAACCAAATAAGGAATGCAAGAGGAGGAGCCAGTTTGGAGGACGATAGTTCTGAGTGGTCATGCGCTCAGTTTGGGATACTTTGAAGTGTCCTTGGGCTGCGAAGCTACACTAAAGATAGAGAATTGGGCACTGGCAGTGTTGCCTTTCTTGAAAGTGGATTGAGAGTGTGTGGTGTGAGAATTAAACCAATGTTTTTGGGGTGGTCTGAGGGTAGTCCATGAAGGAGGCTGAGACAAGGGAGCCAGGGAGTCAGTAGAGGTAACAGGAGGATGTAGTCATGGAAGCTAAGGGAAGAGAAAATTTTAAGGAAGGAGAGGTTGGAATAGAAGCTAAAAAAATTCTTTTGTGTTTAGCAATTAGGAAGACACCAGCAACCTTAGGGTGTTTGGGTACCCTATGGTTCTCAGTAGAGAAGGAAAAATGCAAAGAAGAGAGAATGGCAGGTGAGGCAGTGAGTCGAGAGCCTTGGTTCTGAAGATGGAAATGAGGCTGAGGACATAGTAAGAGAGGCACATGGGGTTAAGAACGATCACTGTTACTTCATGTCTGTCCTCAAGTCTGCTGATTCTCTCTGTGGTAATGTCTTAACCATTCTGTTGAATTCTTAATTTTAATGTCTCTGTTCTTCATTTGTAGAAGTCTAGGAGGCCCATTTTTAGATATCTTCTCTACTGGTAGTCTTGTTTTTGCTCCATTGCATGCCATTGATAATTTTATTTTCACATATTTTATTGTCTTTATTTGAGAATTTTGTTCTTCGAAGCTGTTGGGGCCTCAGTCTGCTTGTCGTGTCTGCTGATAAGTTTGCTTCCTAAACAGTTTGTGGTTTCTTAGATGCACTCCTCTTCAGCAGTTTGTCCGTGGGCATCTTGTGGCCTGGGTGAGGGCGCATGAATTCTTGCAGAGAGGTTTTATATTTGCTTGTTCAAAGCATCCCAAGCATGTATCCAACCAGAAATTACTTTTTATGCTAATTTCTTGGCTTAGGTATGGTACTAAACCAGACAGCTTCCTTAATTTTTCTTCTTCATTCAGAGTGTACTAGAAATGGCAGAGTGATATGTTCCAATGTGTGTTGAGGGGCATGCACATGTGTGCATGTGTGTGTCTGTATGTCTCCCCGGACAGGGTCCTCTAAAGACGGAAATTATCTCATAATTTAGCCTTAGGTAAGAGAGGCAAAGCCTGTTGTGTTCCTCTCTCATATACTCTGGAGCTGCTCTTAGTGTCGCTCTGGAATGAGACTGCCCAGGAGAACATTCTGAGGAAGCGGGAAGGTCCTGTAACTGCTAAGACCACTTTGGTGGCCACTAGTGAGATGGTGCTCTTGAGCATGGAAGTATGGCTAGGGAGCGTGAGGAACTGAACTATTAAAAATAATGAAGGACACAGAGGGACACATCCCTATTATTGGTCATACTGCTATTTCTAGAATTTCTGAAGAGCCTTCTAGATACCTCAGTAAACAACGGGCAAATATTTTCCTTAGAAAGTGACTAGTGAGTGTTTGTTTTTTAGGTAGAAATGTATTCCATAAAACTTTCAAAAAACCCCTTTTCATCATCCTTTAGCAAAAACATGTACATGTATGTGTATACATATCTATATCTGTATAGACATACCTATATATTCTGATCTTATGTTCCAGTTTGCAGACGACTACATTAGTTCCTAATGCCAAGTGAATGGGACACCAACTTTTGAAGCTTGAGTTACAATGATGAGAGTTATTTTCAATGGCAAGAATGAAAAGAACACATTAATGTAAAAATATAACACACCAAAGTTTTATCATGTTTATGTATGACAGATTACAAAGATTTAGGAGAGTATTTCCAGAGTACTCTTATAAATAAAAGCTCAGCTACTTGATTTGAAATATTTCTACAAAGGAGTGATTATTTCCATATGTGAGTTCTACTTATTCCATAACTCTGCTTTAGAGTCCTATAAATATTAGGAGCCAGAAAATATTCTATGAGAAAAGTAACTTATTGAAAAAATTAAAACTGAAAATAATACTCATTATTTTTCTCCATTAAACTTCTCCTCATAGTTCTTTAGTAAATTAAATTTTAACTAATTAATTATCCCCCTTATTTTTTTGTTTTAATATTACCAACAAAATCTCTTTTTTTTCATTAAAGGAAACATTTATAAAAAGACCAAAATTTTCAGCACTAAAAATTCTGAAGGACTTTTCCTTTCCCCCTAAAAAATGTCAGGGACTGGGCTTTAACCGTGTCAGAGGATCAGTCAATGAGATCTAAGCTGAAAGCTTTTACAGTGGGTTATTGAGGCGACTGACTTCACAGCCCCTTGATAGCTGGTAAGCAGTAGTAAAGTTGCGATGTAAGAAATGCCTACTGTTGAAAGATCACCTACAAATGTCCGCTGGGCTAAGTTGCTTCTTCAAGGTTTGTTTCAGACCCGTCAGAGACCATTTGGGTGGGCCTGGGCCCCCCTAAACCCAGAGACACAGGGCACATTATTTACAGTGCAATAACGAGGACTGTCAGAATCGTCTCCCTCACCCCCGGTTGTTAGTGTTGCTTTACAATGTGTTTGGGTGCTGTCTGGGATTTAAGCATGGTATTCTTTTTATGTTTTCTTCATTTTTATTATGGAAAAAGATATAAAAGTGGAAAGAAGGCTATAATGAACCCCCATATATCCATAACCCAGCTTCCACACAACACCTCATAGACAACCATGTTTTATTCACATGCTCTCCACATCTCCTCCTCCCTCTTCTCTGGGTTATTTTAAAGCGAATTCCAGACATTATAACTTTGCATCCATAGATGATCTCAGCTTGCATCTTTTAAAAGATGAGTATTCTTAAACATAACTTTAATACCATCACACCTAAAATAATTAACAATAATTTCTTACTAGTCATTATATATTCAGTGTTCAGATTTCCCCAGTTACCTCATAAATGTTGTTTTGCAGTTGTCTTTTGAAATCAAGATCCAAATAAGAGTCAAACTTTGTCATTGGTTATATCTCTTAAATCTCTTCTAGTCTACGGGTTCCTCCACCCCCTCCCCCAATCCCTTTTTTCTTGCATTGTTTGTTGAAGATGCCTAGTTATTGGCCTAGAGTTTCCTGTTACCAGCATTTTGCTCATTGTATCCCATGGCATCATTTAGCATCTCCCTCTGTCTTCTGTGTTTCCTAATTTGGTATTTACATCTAGAAGCTTGATTAGATTCAGCTCAAATTTTTACAGAAGTATTCCATGGGTGCTGCAGTCTGTCTCCTACAGGCTGCATACCACATCAAGTTCTCTCTCCTTGGGGGCATTTGCAGCCCTGGCTTATCAGTGTTTAGCAGCGGTTTCCAGCCTTTTTGGCACCAGGGACTGGTTTCATGGAAGACAGTTTTTCCGTGGGGGTGGGGTCAGTTTGGGATGCTTCGAACACATTACATTCCAGCTCACCTCCTGCTGTGCAGCCTGGTTCCCAACAGGCCACAGACTGCTGCTGGTCTGTGGCCCAAAGGTTGGGGACCCCTGGCTAGATCCTGTGTTTTAGAAGTGATTAGAATTCTCCTACTCCTTCAGGCATTAGTAGAATACATCTGTGAAGAGAAAGTCCCCCAGTTCTCTCTTTAGCTACTGGGGCTGGGTTTTGTGCTCTTTACCATTCAGCTGACCGTTTCCCTGGTGTTCCTTCAGGTCCTGTGTGAATGGCACCCTCGTGTGCAGCACCACCCAGCTGTGGCATGGTGATAGAATCCTGTGGGGCAATAACCACTTTTTCAGGTAACGTCTTTGGATTCACTGATATTTTCATATACATTTTTTATCTGAGTGCAAAACAAGTTGATTTTCTCTAATGGTGAAAACCCCACAGAATTAATTTACCGAAGAGGAAACGGCGAGATTGGTTGAAAGACTTTGAAAAAGAAGCAGGCCCACCAGAGCATGACCTGGATGCAGCCAGTGAAGCTTCTTCAGAACCAGACTACAACTATGAATTTGCACAGATGGAGGTTATCATGAAAACACTGAATAGCAATGGTAAGGCCCTCACTTCACATTTCTGTGTCTTGGGCAGTTCCTGATCTCACCACATTCGAAGAGAGATGAGTATGTATGAAGTTGTTGTGCCGTTCTGAAAATGTAAGCACATCACATTGCTAACTCCTTAAAAAGGCCGTAAGTGAGGGGCTAATGAAAGGATTCCAGAACCTGGTCAGCTCTCTTAGATGTGACCAGGGAGTGGGTGGAAGCTTCTAGGGACGCCGCATGCTCAGGCCAGTTGTCGAAATATTTCCGTGGTCCTAGAGTGCTGAGTGATTGCGATGGAATTCCTTCCCAAATTTCCCCTTGCAGAGCCCATGATTTTTCGGTTCTTCAGAGCATGAAAATCACCAGGAGAGTATTACCAGTAATCCAGAAATTTCAAATAGAATCTGTTGGAGAGATAACAGTCACAACATTTTATTGTAAACTCAATTGGAAATTATACCCCAAAGAGACTGACTTAAAAATGAGTGCTGGCTTGTGTGGCCCAGTGGATTGAGCGCCGGCCTATGAACCAAATGCTCACCAGTTCAATTCCTGCTCAGGGAACATGCCTTGGTTGTGGGCCAAGTCCCTGTTTGGGGGCATGCAAGAAAGATAGATGTATCTCTCACACTTCTATGTTTCTCTCCCTCCTTTCCCCTTTCTCTAAAAATAAATAAATAAAATCTTTCTTTACAAAAATGATAGCTAAAAAATAAAAGCTTTTATGGGTTCTTTGCTTGACCTACACTCCAGCCTGTCTCAGATCCTTAAGGAAGAGATTCTCCTTAAAGTATTATTTCTAGATCCCTCTTTCCAGAAGGCTTTCAACGATTGTATTAAAGTTCTTCCTATCTATATTTAAAAGGAAGTCCTTTACCTACTTTCTTCTTCTGTACTTACACACTTATGTGAGTTCAATAAAACACACACCAAAGTTTTTTCTTGCTTGCTTTTATAAGTCTGCTTCTTCCTTTTCCCATCTCCCAGTCTTCTAATCACTGCACTTTGTACCTGGGATCTAGATGCTGGACAGGAAGGTCCTCCCATTACCAGGCATAAGACTACATTTCTAGGACTATAACAATTTTACAGGGATATGGTTGAGGGCTACATTCAGGAGCACATGAGCAGGTTGGTTTCTGGATGTTGTCCAGCCTTGCTTTCCCATTCATCTGTTCTTCAGATACCTGAGGATCCCTAACTTGAATGAGAGAGGGTGTCCAGGAACTCTGAGAGCCCTACCTAGGCTCTCTAGAAGGGCAGCCTCTACCTGGCAGGGTGCTTAATGAGTATTTTGGTGCTTAAAGAGTATTTTGGTTTTCACAGTTGAGCTCTTCCCTTAAATGTTTACTTTCTCTCTCTACTCCTTGAGTAAGCCAATCCAGGAAGAATTTGAGCATGGCTAGTGAGTTGTTGGTCAGATCTCTGACATATCAAATGGGGGATTCTGTTGCAAGAATAAAGATTTTGATTTATCTCTGTTTATGGATTTGTAGCCTCAAGGACCCCTCTTTTTCATTATAAAGATGAGATTTGAAGAAAAGGTCAGATTGAGAAACAAGTATAGTGTAACAACAAAAAAGGAGGGAAAAAGTAACTCAATGAAAAAAGTTTGGTGATTTCTCATTTTAAACATGAAGATTACGGATTAAATTAGCTATTGGAGCTTTTGACACTGCAGCCCAGGGTGGACCACAGCTAGAAATCAAGCTTCAGTCTACTCTGCTGCTTGCTCAGCAGGGCGGCAGAATCCCAGAAGACATTTCAAGTTGATGTTCAGGCATCAGGATCACATTAACGCATCGTTTAACAATGTGCTTGTGCTACACGCCTCCTGTGAATGACTTTTTGGAAGCCTGGAGGGACACGGCTGTTAGAGGAGGGTGTAGGTTCCACACTCCAGCTGGAAGAACTCCCATTTGAAGAGAATTTATTTCTTTCAGTGAGGGTACAGAATTCTAGAGGTCTCTATCCCCTAACTCTGCAGAGTCTCCTAGTATCAATTGAATCATGTATCATCCCAGATCACAGATTTCTAATTTAATCCAGTTGCTACCTTGTTATATACATAGTAAATCCCTGAATAACCAATAAGTATTTAGTAAACATTTAATTCCTTCAGTCCTCTTGACCAAACCAATTAGTCATCAGCAGCCTGGTTCATGGTATTAACACAAGTTATTCATTTGTATTCCATATCTGGCCTTGCTCTCCAGTGTTGATTTTATCTACTTAAAAGTAATGTTTTCCTCTCCCCTCCCGATTGCTTACCCAACTTCATTGGTAAATGGAGCCTCCCTGTAGGGCACGTAGACATGTTCTGATGCAAGTACGGAAACGCTGGCGACTGGATACTGTTCTTACGATTCCCCTCTGCTACTAGGTGGCTTCCCAGTAATAAGCCTGTCTGCCTGGTGGTCATCCCCTTGGTGGTCCTATTTGAAGATTCTCTTCCCTCTCCTGTGGTTTCAGATGAAGCTCCTCCACAAACAGTGGGATAAAGGTTTTCACTGATTGGCATTAGCATGAGGGAGCTTGACGGGGTTTTAGCAGTGCTGCTGACTGATGCTTGTGCTCCATGCTTTGGCAAAATCTAACGTGATTGGGAAGAAGCTGACCTTCTCTGCCAGTGGTGCTCTGCATCCTTGACTGAGGAATGTTCCCTTTCCAGTTAAGATCCCCGCCTCCCATGTCCCACCTCCACTCCCTTCCCCATGGTTAAAATCTGGTGTCTGTTCTTTTCCCTCTGCGTCCACCAGCACAAAAGTGTTGCTGGTATCATTGCTGCTGCTGCTGCTAATGGCTTTATTACTGTTGAAAGCACAGCAGTCAGAGCATCTTTCCGTGTGTGCATTTTCCTGCGTTGTCCCAGTAACAAAATAGAATAATGTGTTTTCAGTCTCTAGAGTAAATAATGATTGAAAACTCAATTCATTTGAATTAAGAGTAAAAGCAAGCCACCTAGTATCTGTAGACAATAATGCCTTCTCCCCGAGGGTTCAAAATTAGGAATCTGACACTCGCCTATTTCACAGAGTCAATGGTAGCTCTAAAGTAAAGAACAGTCATACAGCCCGCTTATTCCATCTGGGATTAAAAGGTTCTTTTGTCCCCAAAGAGATACACTTCCCTTCAATTTGGTGCCCCGGGCCTCTGGGTAAGAATGAATTCTAACTCTCTTTATCACATAAATGCCCTCCAACCACCACCACCACCCTCTCTCTCTTCCATTCTTGGGACACACAGTAAATTGAGCTCATTTCATAGTTGCATACCAGGTAAACAATAAACTAATGAGGAAGAGAAGTGCTCTGCCCAAAGTAAATGTGGTCCTTTTTTCTCTTCCTAAAATACCACCCTCTCGGTATCTTGGCCTTAGGCGCCAGACTCACTGCGTTTTAAAACAGCTCATTCAAAAGGAGGAAAGTGATAGGGGGGAATTAAAACTGTGGACAATGTTTTGATAGCTGATGGGTCACTTGAAAATTAGCCAAATAATCTTTGGCTTCTGTCCTAGCCCTTATTAGAGAGTCAGACTGACTTGCCGATTAGAGTGATCTGTTTTTTAAAATACAGGTAGTGATAAAGGCTTGAAACTGGTAAATTTGAAAAGAAAATGTTATCAAAATATGTATAAGAGAAATATGTGTAATCCAGACTTGTGTTAGGATCAGAATTTAAAAACAAACAAACAAACAGAAACTCTCGGCCCCTGTGCCTCCACCGGGGCAGAGTCCTGGGGCGGGGCTTGCCAGGCTGCATTGCAGCAGGCGCAGGGGCAGTTACTTCGGTGGCTCAGTCTTTCATGGCTGCACGTTGGTTTGCGGCCACTGACAAAGCCTGGGGAGTAGTAGTGTTACAGAACAGAAGGAGCCAAGGTTCCTTATGTCCGCCACCCTATAGGGAAGACGTCTCTCAGTGCCAGAGATTTGTGAAAAGGAAAGGAAAGGTTTATTTAATGCTGTATAGACTTAAAGTAGTGACCCAATGTCCTCACCAAAATATCAAAGTCCTTTTGGATACCCACAGACGCCCACAGTGCTTCCTTCTCCCCCGCCCCTAATTCAGGGTACCGTAACTCAGGAAAAGAAGCACACGTCCTTGTTTCAGGCCACTGGCACCATCAGCTGTGTCGCCGTCCAGGCAGGATCTTTAATTAGTCCAAAGCCATGTGGCACCTTCTCATGGCCTACTGGCAAGAGTTCTTTCACCCTCCTTCCAGCAAAGCCTCTTCTGCTTCCCAGGCCATGCAGCCAAAGGGAGCACCCCAAAGCCGCATGGTCCTCTTCTACCAAAGCTTCAGGGGTCCCCACTCTGGCCAAAACCGCATGGTCCTCTTCTCTCCACCAGAGCTGCGTGGATCTCTCCTCTCCTCCAAAGCTGCGGGGAGGGGGGGTTGCCACTCTGCCAAAGCCAAGTGGCAGTTCTCTGCTAAAGCCACATGGTGATTCCCTCTACCCAAGCTGTGGGGGTCCCCACCCTGCCGAAAGCACATCACTCTCTCCTCACCGCCACAGCCGTGTGGTCCTCTCTCGCAGAGCTGTGAGGGGGTTTAAATCCGCACATCAGTCCTCCTCTGTAGCTCCATTTCCAACTCCTCCCACAATTGGCTACACTTGCCAACACTCCCATATCCTTCCAGCTTTACTGGGTCGCCATCGTGAGTCTGGGCAGGCATGGCCCCACGGTGTGGAGCCAATCATCTCCAAGCTCTCACGTAGGCGCTATAAATGGGGAGTTGCCTCCCAGTTATATCTAGGGTGGAAGTCACTTTCCATCCATGCTCCCACCCCCTCAAGAGCACGGCCACAGCTATTTAACATATCTATGAAACCAGTTAAAGGCTATAGATATGTTAAATGACCATGCCAGAGGTTAGCTGCAAAGCAGTTGCTATGCAAAACAGCTCTCAATGGCCCTGCTCCATGTGTCCCTTCCCCCGACTCACACCTGTGGGGGAAGGGGTGAGGACATCCTAGTATTTCCTGGACACCTTGAGTTCTGGACCCCATTCCAAATCCCTTTTTGGGGCCTCCCTTGCATACCTCCCTTGCATACCCTTGGCTGCACCCTGTTACAGTAGGGGTGTCGGTCATGACAACTGCTGAAGCAGTTTAAGCAGCCTCGGTCACACTGCCTGTGTACGGTGTGGAGCCCTGCGCTGAAATCCCCTCCACTGGAGACTCAGGATCCTGTGTGCTTCTGCACACCACTGACTAACAAGTGGAAATGAGAGTTGAGTATCTTATTTAGGGTCTTTTAGCAAAAACCCTGGCATACGCTTGTATGAAGTATGTTTTCCAGTCTTCTCTCTAGAAAAGGCTTCTCTCTTAACCCATAAACACTGAGCTAAGGATCTTGAAAATAAGGCTCCGTGTAAATATAAACCGATGGCGAGGACCTTGTTTTTCACTTTTTCAACCTAAAGTCTGAATAGAGCAAAAATATGTATTGTCTGAGGAATATATTTTTGGAAATTTCTGAGGGAGCTTTCATTCTCTAGCCCTTGCATTTAAAAGTCCTTCAGACTCCCTCAAAAAACTTCACCATGTTGTTCATTTTTTTTTGTTTGTTTTCCAGGAATTTTGGGGCTATGTGAGAAGTTCTACTGCTTTGGGGTACATAGATTTTTACTCTACAGCAAATGTCTTGTCCACTCATGGTCTGTCTTTGTGCAGGATTTTGGTGGGGGGCAGTGAGGTGAGGGGGCTGATGGTGGTGGTTAGTTTTCCTTCACGTTTTCAAGTAACATATTTTAGAGACTCTGAAGAAAACCATTCTGTTTTGGAAAAAATGCAGAATTTGAGAATCTTTTATCAGCAAAAAACACTATTTTTTTAAATTTGGGTTTGGCAAAAGTAGGTTTACACTTATGAGTATGAGAAACACAACAGTTTTTTCTTGTATTACTATTTATGAATTATTGAGTTATTTTCCATATGAACAACTGTAAGCCTACTTTTGCCACATCCTGTATTCTTTAACAGAGTATTAATTCTGAGCAAAACATTGGAAGTTAGAATACTACATAAATTTACTGCTGAGTTGCTGTCTACCCCAGCCAGTTAGCACTGATCTGAGGTCAGATGTGACCTTAGGTCAGCGACTTAACCTTTCCGAGCCCCAGTTCCTCATCTCTGCAATGGGAATGATACCCCTCTCAGGTTTGATGATGCATGCAAAGGGTATATATAGCTCCTCTACATGAGATACAGCCAGTAGCTAATAAAATTATTATTGTCATTGTGGTGGTGGTTTTTATTTAAAAAGCTCACTGATGCTGTGCATATCATGATATTTTCATTGCTTTCTACTTTTTGTTTTGTATGCTTTAACGTAATTTTTTTAAGTTGATATGCTGTCTTTCTCTCTTGCTGCTCATATAGAGATTGGTGCAACTTAACACACTTATTTCACAGATTGATAAGGGCCTTCTGGAAAAGTCTGTGAGTCGCTATCATCAGGTGTTATGCAAAATCTTAACTTCCCACTGCCATCCTGGAAATTAAACTGACCGTCGGTATGTGGCAGTAGAACACAGAGAGCTCCGAGTAGCTGGGAAGTGTGTCCGTATAGGAGGAGGAGATTAAGTCCCAGGCCAGTCTGAGAATATGAACACGTCTAGGTCTCTTGTTCCTGCAGGAAATGTGTATGTGGTAGTGGCTTTCCAGGAAGTCTAACATACTGTTTCCCTACAGTCTGCTCACTTACTGTCAGTAACCTTCTTCTGTGTGCACGAGGCCAGCGCCTTGATCTTTCTCCATGGCTTTGAGTTCCTTAGTCCCCACCAAGTGAACGTTCTCCCTCAGCCCATTAATCTCTCTGGGATCAAGTCTGACCTGCGTTCCAACCCCCTCTAGCCAGGGCCTAGCCCTTCTGAGCGTGACCTAGTGGTATTTTTATGCCTGTTCACCCATATACGTATTGGTGATCTCTAGGTCTGCAACAGCAAGAATCACAAAAAGAGCCATTTATTTTTGCAAGTGAATTATCCTCTTAGTTTTCAGCATCTGGAAAATTGCTGGATGCTGTACTCAGTATTTTCAAATATATACAATGATCTGTAAGTTTTGTTCCTCTCACATTACAGAAATTCAGGAGTAGTGTGATTTCTGGTTAAAATCAGAAATATAAAGCATTTGTCATATACTAAAACTGAATGCTAAATGGGCATAGAAATTCACCACCATAAAAATCAAATCCCGTATGGCTGCATCTTTGACATTATCCTGGATTTTATGATGTCTTCCCAGTGCGTCGGATCTCATCCCCTTCTTTACGCTCTGCCTATAGTAGATTTTTCATTCGGATAAGCCCATCAGATTAAAGAAGATAACATATTTACACATGTGGAATTCACGTAAAATGTTAGCGAAAGAACAGCTGAAAGGGTTTCCCACAGGGCCTCTGCTAGAAAGCACCTTGAAAGGCCGTTTTCTTGGGGAGGGAGGCGGCGGCTCCTGCTGAAGCAGTGCAGGCCGGCTGCCCATCGTAGCCACCACTGAACACACCTTGCCTTGTCTCTTGACTCGCCAGACCCAGTTCAGAATGTGGTCCAGGTCCTGGAGAAGCAGTACCTGGAAGAAAAGCGGAGTGCCCTTGAGGAGCAGCGGCTCATGTATGAGCGAGAGCTGGAGCAGCTCCGCCAGCAACTGTCCCCTGAGAGGCAGCCCCGGAGCAGTGGCCCGGACCGCCTGGCCTGCAGCAGCCAGACCGCTCAGCAGAAGGTGACGCAGTGGGCAGAGGAGAGGTGAGGATGGATGGACCCACTGGACCCAGAGGCCCGGCTCTGGGGCTGTGGGGCCTGGAGGGAGCCTTGTGAGACAGGACAAAGGGGGATAAACCTAGCACAGAAGGAAATCCTAATCCCATTTCTGGATTGTTAGCCATGGGCTTTCTTTTCAAGGATATTGTCCAGCCTTGGTATGCTTATGGTTAGTTGTTAAAGACACACCCCCCTTCCCAACCCTTCGGTAAGAAGGCTTAGACTGTTAAGATATTAAAATGGAGATAGTCTGAATAAGACTTTCTCCTTATTTTTATTTCTTATTTTAGATTCTATTTAAATACTTCAGTGTTAAGAAATGTCATATATACAAATTTTTAAAAATTATGACTTTAAAACATCAGAACTGAGGTAGTGGTAGAAGAAATGGTAGTGATAATACTGACAAGAACAATAAATTATTCCTAACTTCTGCTGTGTTCTTACCGCACCTAGGCATGGTGCTAATTTTATTTAACGCTCCCCACAGCTCTGTTACCTCTGTCCTGTAGATGGGAAGTCAGTGTGAATGCTCTGACTCATTCACCCATTTAGTCAATGAAAAGCCCAGAATTTGAAAAAGCCAGGTCTGTCTAGAGACCCATTAATAACTCCTGTGTTGTAATAATAATTAATAGTAATAAAAGCAGCATCTGACATTTATAGAGCATTTATCATGCACCAGTGCTTTACATATATTCACCTAATCTTCCCATCTGCTACCATATTTTATCATTTTCACCCCCTATTTCGCACATGAGGAAACAGAGGCTGAGAGGTTTAATGATGTGCCCAGCTGTTGAGCTAGTAAGTTGGGCCAGTGGGATCAAAGCCAGGGCAGTCTGACTTCCCTAAGAGAGAGGGGACCTCCTCTCACTCCTGTAACCACACTGCATCTCTCTCTAGCAATGAGACGCTTAACCTGAGCCACATCCCGTGAAGGTGACCCCTGAGAGGAGAAAAGGGGGCCCTGCCCTGCATTGGAAGGGTCACCATGGTAATGCACTTGATTGTTCCAAATCAAGGGACAAGAGTCAATTACGCTTTCCCAAGGAGCTGCCCGCTCACGTGTCTGGATACTAAATATGAATACTTACCATACTTGTATTATTTTTTCATATTGTATTATGCCTGGGTAAAACAGACAACAGTATCAGATGATGCTTTTTCTGAAGGCTGCCTTTTCCATATTTACTATGAGCTAGTGGCTTTACTCTAAGCAATTGCTAGCCAAAGGTAATTGGTGTAATTGTTCCCACTGATATCCTTACTATTGATCCTCCCTATTTACTTTCCTATATACATAAGGTTGCAAAGACAAAAACAAAAGGGCAGTAGAAATGGTAGGTTGCTTTAATTACATCATGTAGCATTTTTTAGTTAAATGTCAATAAAAATTTTCTACTTCTCATAATACCACATTGATTCTTCTTGAGGCTCAAATTCTTAAAAAAAAAAACAGTGGAAATGATAACATTTTAAAAAATGGTTACAACATTGATTTCACTGGATAAAATTAAGATGCCATTAAAGATGGTCATTAAGAAGCTGGTACAACTTTTATCTAAGAAGATGGTGATGGCTTGCAAAATATTGAAGGATTCACATCAAAGTAAATGTTGAGGGTTTGAGAATCAAGTATATTTAAGAGCCGGTGAGAATTACAAAGAAAGTTAAAGATGTAGTTCATCCTTTCTTTACACTTACAATTTAGAGTAAGGTATAACTATGTGAAACTCCAACCATAATAGTGGATTTAAAAAACAGTTTCATTAAACAACAGGAAGTGCTACAACTGTATAATTATTTATTTGTTGTTTATCTCCTCCACTGAAAAATGAGGTTCATTCATTGAAATATCCCCAGTGCCTAGAACGATGCTGTCACCTGGCGGGCCCTTAGTAAGTGCTGACTGGGTGAAATAGTCGAGTGATAAGAGTGTGATGGCCAGCTGGGCAGAGGGCACCGTAAGTGCAGTGGTTGTTCAGTGGGAGGACTCGCATCAAGCTGAGTCTTCTGCAGAGACTTCCTGGACAAGGAAGGGTTTCAAGTGAGTCTGAAGGGTGCAGTTTAGGATAGTCAGAAGGTGGGATGGCACTGTGGATAGACGGGTTGTCATAAACCAGTGTGAAGCAATGGAGAAGAGTAAGGTGTATTTGGGAGACTGCGCGAGAAGATTAGTTGAGTCTAGAAGGTGATCTGCAGAGGAATAGGGAGAATTAAGTCCAAAACTCTCAGGGTACATAGGAGGCCTAGAGACTTGCACATTTGGGATTTATCCTGTGGGAAGGGAGAAGGTTTTGAGCCAAGGAGC
>PVKM010005887.1:0-46253 GCA_004027735.1 Carollia perspicillata | reverse complement strand
AATGAGTTAACATTTAATTTGAGTTCAAGAGATAGGTGTGGGTTAAAGATATGAATATGTGAGTCATTAGTACATACGTGGAATTCAAAGTCAAATGATAGAAGAGATCACCTAGCTAGAGGATGTAGACATAGAAGAAGACTAATCCTGGAGATACTACAATAGCACCATATCTGTAAGAAAATGTAACCCAAAATTACAAGAAAATATTTCTATCAGTGCTTGTGCTATAGATAAATCAGGAAATAAGAGCTCAGGACCAAAAAAAAATGACACCATAGAATAAAATGAAAAAGGAGAATAAAAAAATAAAGAAGCAAAGAGAGTATCAAAACCACACCATTAAACTCTAATCAATCAGAAACTAGGAAGAGAATTAACATGATCAAATAAAATTACTAACAGAGGAAATGAGTAGAAGGAAGGAAATAATAAAGATCAAAGCAGAAATCAATGAAGTCTAAAAAATTACAAAAGATTAATGAATTCAAGAGCTGGTTCTTTGAATAGGTAAACAAAACTAACCAAATTCATCAAGAAAAAGAAAGAATGTGGACCCAAATAAATAAAATCAGAAGTGAAAGAGGAGATACAACAACTGACATCAAAGAAATTCCAAAGATTTTAAGAAAATATTACACTTATATGCCAACAAATTGGACAACCTGGGCAAAATGGATAAATTCACAGAAACATACAATCTTCCAAAACTAAATTAGGAAGAACCAGGGAATCTGAATAGACAGATTACACTTAGTGATATTGAAGCAGTAATCAAAAATCTCCCAACAAACAAAAGCCCTGGACCAGATAGTTTCACAGGTGAATTTTGCCAAACATTCCAAGAACTAACACTGCTCTTTCTCAAACTATTTTATAAAATTCAAGAGGAGGGAAGGCTACCAAGCTCATTTTATGAGGCCAACTTTATCCTAATTCCAAGATCAGAAAAAGACACTACAAAAAAAGAAAATTATAGGTCAACATCCCTGATGAACTTAGATGCTAAAATCCTCAACAAAATATTAGCAAACTGAACAATAGTAATGCATCAAAAAGATCATACACCATAATCTATGATTAAAAAGTTTTTTTATCATTTATGATAAAAAAAAACCTCTAAGCAAAGTGGGATTATCTAGAGGGAACACACGTAAAGCATAATAAAGGCTATATATGACAAACTCACTGCCAGTATCATACTGTATAAGGCTTCTCCCCAGATGGTGTTCAGTTGGTTATTCAAGATGATTTCTCTTCATTTTTCCAAAATATATTAAAGACTTAAATGTTAGACTCAAAACCATAAACATTCTAGAAGAAAACATAGGTAGTAAAATTTCAGATGTTGCTTGTAGCAATATTTTTTTTCTGATATATTTCCTCAGGCAAGGGAAACAAAAGACAAAAAATAAACAAATGGGACTACTTCATATTAAAAAGTTTTTTGCAAAGCAAAGGATACCATCAAGAAAATAAAAAAACAACCCACTGAATGGAAGAACATATTCACTGATACATCTGATAAGGGGTTAATATCCAAAATTTATTAAAAACTTATAAAACTCAACACCAAAAAAACCCACAATCCAATTAAAAAATGGACAAAGGACCTCAATAGACACTTTTCCAAAGAAGACATACACATGGCCAATAGACATATGAAAAGATGCTCAGTGTCACTAATCATCAGAGAAATGCAAATAAAACCACAATGAGATACCATCTCACACCTGTCAGAATGGCTATTATTGATAAATCAACAAGCAAGTTCTGGTGAGGATGTGGAGAAAGGGGAACCTTTTTCCATTGTTGGTGGGAATGCAGATTGGTGCAGCCACTGTGGAAAGCAGTATGCCATTACCTTAAAATACTAAAAATGGAACTGACTTATGACCCAGTGATTCCACTCCTGGGAATTTATCCAAAGAAACCCCAAACACTAATTTGAAAGAATATAAGCACCTCTATGTTCATCGCAGCTTTATTTACAATAACCAAGATTTGGAAGCAGCCCAAGTGTCTATCAGTAGCTGAGTAGATAAAAACAACTATGGTACATTTACACAATGGGATACTAGTCGGCCATAAGGAAAAAAAGAAAATTTTACCATTTGGGACAGCATGGATGACCTGGAGAACACTATGCTAAGTGAAATAAGCCAGTTAGAGAAAGACGAATACCATATGATGTCATTCATATGTGGAATCTAATGAACAAACTAAACTAATAGGCAAAATAGAGACAGACTCATAGGTAGAGAGCAGGCTGACAGCTCTGTGGGACGCTTGGAGGGTGGAGGGATGGAGCAAAAAAAGGAAAAGGACTCAGACAAAAACAACAGTGTGCTGATTGCAGAGGGGAGGGAGGCAGAAGGAGGGGCAAGAGGGTATACATGGATAAATGATAATGGAAAAAATACAGTTAAAAAAAGAACCGACATGATCAAACATAAAAATTATTAACAGAGGAAATGTTGAGGTAATCATAGTAAATTCAGAGGATAAAATAAATAGATTAAAGTACCTGAAAAAATTAATTATGGAAATTAGAAAGAGATGATTGAACTCCAGCTTGTCAACTGATGACGTTGAGGCAGAGAACCTAAAGAATGAAACAGGGAAAGTACACAGAGATATAGAAGAATGTAATCAGCAGTCAAAGGGCACATCGTATACCTGAAAACATTAGTATAGAATGACTGGCCCAGAGCCAGGCCTGGCTGAGCTATTGAACTTCAAGTATGAAGAAAGCATTCCATGGGCCTCTGGGCAGGAAAACATGACTTACACATAAGAAGAACCTTCAGCTAGCCTCAACTTCCCATAGCCACAGCCTACACCAAGTGCTCCTAAAGTCATAGCTCAAAGGAAGAACTGAAAAAAATGAAAGAGAATGAAGAATATTTTGCCCAGAAAGATGTCATCCAAGTATAAAAGCATTAAGCAGAAACTCAAACTTGCACCATTTCAAGATAAAGCACACATGAACTAAAATGCAAACTGCAGATTAAAAAGAATCATTGTATTTTCTATTATAGTTTATAACGTCAATGAATCTTGAAAAAACAAATATTATTGTGCATAAGCACTTATCTGAATTTCAGAAAATCTTTCATCTTACTTTAGTTTCTGTTATATCAAGCAAACTTCAAGTTAACATGTTTTTAAACTAAAATACATATAAAAGATGTAAAGTTATTATTTTTATTTTTTAACATTATTCTATTGTTGTTTAATTACAGTTGTCTATATTTTCTCCCCACCCCTCCTCCTACCCCCTCCAAATCCACCTCCTTCCCTTCCTTCCACCCTCCCCCTTGGTTTTGTTCATGTGTCCTTTATAGTAGTTCCTGAAAACCCTTCTCCGCTCTGTCCCCTCCTCTCTCCCCTCTGGCTATTGTTGGATTGTTCTTATTTTCAATGACTCTGGTTATATTTCTTCTGCTTTTTCCTTTTGTTGATTATATTCCAGTTAAAGAAGAGATCATATAGTATTTGTCCCTCACTGCCTGGCTTATTTCACTTAAGCATAATGCTCTCCAGTTCCATCCATGTTGTCACAAAGGGTATAAGCTCCTTCTTTCTGCTGCATAGAATTCCATTGTGTAAATGTACCACAGTTTTTTGATCCACTCATTTGCTAACAGGCACTAGTTTTTTGGTGGAGTCTATAGGATTTTCTATGCAAAATATGGAAAGTTATTTTTAATCCATTCATCTACCTACAGTTAAACAGAAAGAGGTATGAAATGGTTATCACCTAATGCTAAAAACAATTATTTCTTGCTGGTAGGAAAGTTCATGATTTGCTACTTTCTTTGTACTTTTATATCTGACTTGATTTTATATAATTACAAATTATTTTTAGAAAAACAATAGTCATTGTGACATTTAAAAAATTAAGTAGTCATTAAGACTGAGTTACATAGGGAACATTATTCAAAATCTCTTATGTATTAAACATTCTGCACCTGTTAGTTTATCTAATCAACATATAATTCATCAAAGTAGGAATTACAGTCTTCATTTTCCAGAAGAGGAAACAGGCCCATGAGTGTTTGTTAACTTTTTAGAGCCACGCAGCTAGTAAGGGCAGGGTCAGAACTTTGCCTGATGCCAATGCCAACTTCTCTCCTACCAGCCTGCCTCCTGCTAGTTTTATCAAGTTCAACACTCCCATCCTCACTGGGTGCCTATGAGTGTTCACACACACATTTCTGCAATACTCCACCTGCCTAGGCCAGGAACTTTTGATGACAAGCCAAATGCAATACTTGCTTCCTGACCAAAGCTGTTACTCAATATCTCTGTGATTTGGGAAATAGTTGCTGATTATGACCTGATAAGGGTCATACTTATATCTTAAGAGAATAATTCCAGGGCCTCCTGAACTATGTGGAAGGGTTTGATGTTCAGATATATCTAGCCCTTTGAGATGCTGTGTTGGAAGGTGATTGAAGTGCAAAGTGCTATTGACTCATGGTCATCTCCTTATACTTTCATTAATAATGATACTTTGTACTATTTTAGCATTTGTTCTAAGGGTGGTTTCAAAAGCCTATGGAAGCGTTATCAATTTCTAGGCATTCAGATATCTCTTTCACAATTAATGTTAATATATATCATTAAGAATCTACTTTGTTAGTTATATATAGTGTGTGCATATATGCAAAAGTAGGTTTCCAGTTGTGAGTACATGAAACAGTTTATTCTTGCAATATTATTTATTAATTATTTTATTATTTATTTGTATTACAACTGGAAACCTACTTTTGCCCTACTTTTGCCACCCACACACACACACCCACACACACACACTGTATGACTCAAAAAGTAAATTCTTAATAATAGATGAAAAGTAAATGAAATAAAGGTGGGGCCCATGTTTCCAAGGCCATGCTAATGCTAGCCAGAAGGTGCAAGTTGAACCCAGAATCATAGTCTTAAGACAATGTCTTTGGCTTTGCTCGTACCCCATTTGCACTCTAGGATCTCCATTTCCTAAAAATCCCTAAGCTGCCCAGGGTGTGTGTCACGTGTGTTCTTAGCTATCCCACTGTATCTTCCTCTGATGTGGCATGTCTCCTGGCATTGTTGGGGCCCAGTTAGGAACGACTGCCAGGGCTGTAGCCCACCTGGGGCCCTGTTGTTTGTTGCCTTAGGACCACACAAAGCTAATCCTACTTCCACTTGCCCCTTTACACCTTTGTTTCCACAGGACAGTCAGAGTGGTGTATGTGAATCAGAGCACATAATTCCCTGTCTCCAAGCCTTACAGTGGCATCCCACCAAACATCCTGAGTGGCTCACCACAGCCTTCAAAACCCTGCATGGTCCAGCCTGGTCTGCCTCTCCAGCATCTCTAACACAACTGTGGCTGGAGGATGATGACAGGAGCAGATCGAGCAGACCTCTCAGAATCACTTTCCCCTTGACCCTGGCTTGTTACTCATGAGCCAGGCATGTGCACTTTGGTACTCTTTCCTCCAATGAGTCCCCTATTAATAGACTCTGAAGGCCCTACGTCAATCCCTCAGCTTTGCCAACATTAATATCCTCTTCATCTTCAACATACCCTGCTAAAGTCACATTAAGTCTCTCCAATCTAAGTAAAAAGAGTGTGTTGGTTATGCAAACACAGATTTAAGACAAGTCAGATAGCTGCAAACCCTTTCGCACTCTACTACCTCAACCCAATGTCTGCCTCTAAGTCTTCTGAGGTAGAGACTCTGAAGCTGTTACTAGTGAAAACTGCTATGGAAAACAATTGAAAAAAGGACTATGGGGTCTTGGACAGAAGTCTCCAACTTCAACTGGAAAAGTAAGAGAGGGTAGTACAGGCGAGGTAGTTTTTTATTGATTGATGAGAGAGAGAGAGAGAGAGAGAGAGAGAGAGAGAGAGAGAGAGAGAGAGAGAGAGAAAGGATCCTGGCCAGGGCAGATGAGGTAGTTTTTAAGCCAAGTTTTAATGTCAAATAGTTATCATCAGGGTTTTGTATGACAAGCTAAACAGTTTTTTTTGTCCAATTAATTAGTGATATCCAATATCCATAGTAGGCAAATGCTTCTAAGGAGGTTCCAAAAATAACTATTGAGATGTGGAAAAAAATACTAGAATTTATATTTATATTTACCTTATCCATTTTCATTTATCTTTCTGTACATATTTTATTATATTTATAATTTTTAAGTAGAGAAACTACATATATTGTGACTGTATGCTCAAAAACATTTTACTTATTTATTTTTAAATTTATGTTTAGACAGAGGGGAAGAGGAAGAGAAAGAGAGGGAGAGAAACGTCAGTGTGGTTTCCCCTTACTGGGGACCTGGCCCACAACCCAGGCATGTACCTTGACTGGGAATTGAACCAGCAAACCTTTGGTTCACAGGCCCATGCTCAATCCACTGAGCTACACCATCCAGGGCCTCAAAAATATTTTAACGATGGGGTATAAGAACACAGTTTGGAGACCACTATTGTAAATAACGGGAACCCATTTGAAGAATTAAGCTGGGGAACAGATCAGATTTTGGTAAAATCACTCTAAAGTGATCACTAGTAACACTAGTTTTCACTGGTTTTGGCATTTTACTGTAGGCCAGGAGCTATCTGAACCCTCCAAGCAAGGCTTGACCTGAAGCGGTAGAGTGGGAATGGAGCAGGGAAGGGGGTAAAAACAAAGGGAAGGGAGGATGAGAAATGTTCAGCAGATGCAGTTGACTTAGCCTGGTGATCGAAACAGGGGACAGCGGGGGAAACAGAAGTTTCAGATGACTCTCAGGTTTTTAAGTGTATGGGACTGAGTGGAACCGGCATCCAGAATAAGGAAGCACATAGGAAGCAAGAGCTGGAGACTGGAAAAGCTGCCGGTGTGATAGGAGTCTGGCAGCAGGAGCACATCAGAAGCAGGAAGGAAAACCTCCTCTTGCAACGTCTCCCCATTTCCCCAGTACCCTCTGCTTACAAAGCTGAACGTCATACCAGCTGGTGAAGAATACATATTTAAAGGAACCATTTTTATTTTTGCAGACCAGGCAATAAAGAAAATGGGATGGAAGCATCCAGAGGGGAGAGGGGAGGGAATTTCAGGGAAAAAGGGAGGGGATTATAGGAACAAGTATAAAGGACACATGGACAAAAACTAAGGAGGGTGGAAATGGGAGGGAGGTGGGGAGCACTGGGGGGCGGCCTGGGACGGGAGTAAACGACAGAAAACTGTACTTGAATAACAATAACCCCCCCCCCCCCAAAAAAAAGAATTGTAACTGAACGTAGGTCTGGCTGCCTGCTGCTTTGAGAGCAGATACTTGAGAAGCAGGTGCCGGTGTAAAGGAAAGTGGTGCTGGCAGCCTGGAAGATGGGAGATTCTTATCTCAAAATTCATCTCAGCATCTCAGGCATCCTGTAGTTTAAATAGGGCAACCATGGGAAGAAGGGGATTTCTGGCAATGTGCAGTTTCTTAGCTCTCCTCTTGAGTGGTTTCAGTGTTATCTCCTGTGTGCATCATCATATAGTTTCGTCGCTCCATCTGCAGTTTTACTGCTGATGTCTGGGAACCAAATATGCAAGCAGTGATTCTCCTGGTTCATTTTTTCATACAATATACCAAAGGATTTTATTTTGTTTTTATTATTTTACTGTTGTTCTATTACAGTTATCCCAATTTCCCCCGGCCCTGCTGTTCTCCCCTACCCCGCCCACCCACAGCTTTCACAGTCAAGCCCCACTTGTTATTGAACAGATGGGGGGGCGTTGAATGATATAAAAGACCCCCCCTTTTACTCCGGGGGTCCTCCCATACTAGGTTCGCTTTGCTTGCTGCCAGAGGAAAGACGCCTTTCAATGCCAGAGATTAGTGAGAAGAAAAGAAATTATTATTTATTTAACAGTTATACAGACTAAAGTTTTTTAGAATACTCACAAACACACACAGTCCTTCCTTGTCCCTCTGCCCAGTCTGGGGTACCATATCTCAGAAAAGAAATAGAAGTCTGTGAGTCAGGCTCCCAGCATTGTCCATGTGGCAAAAAGGAGCACTTCCAAAGCCACATGTCCTGACTCTTGCCCAAGCCACGTGGTCCCCAAAAAGATGCCAAAGCCATGTGGTTCCCACTCCACCAAAGTCACGTAGTCCCTCTTCCAAGACGCCAAAGCCTAGTGGTCCCTGAAAAGATGCCAAATGACTGCCGTGCCTGGGTTTAAATTCCAGCGCCAGTCTTCCTCTGCAGCCCCATTTCTGGCTCCTCCCACAATTGGCCACAGCTGTCAGCATTCCAGGCAGGTGTGGCCCTGTGGTGTGGAGCCAATCATCTCCAAGCTCTTCTGGACCCCATTACAAATCCCTATTTGGGCTCCCCCTTTTGGCTGCACCCTGTTACACACCCTGTTGTCCATGTCCATGGGTCATTCATACATGTTCCTTAACTAGACCCTTGCCCTTCTCTCCATCATTAGCCTCCTGTCCTCCACCCCGGTCACTGTCAGTCTCCCCTGTTTCCATGCCTCTCATTCTATTTTGCTCATTTGTTTGTTTTGTTCATTAGATTCCTATTATAGGTGAAATCATATGGTATCTGTCTTTCATTTCTTGGCTTATTTCACTTAGCATAATGCTCTCCAGTTCCATCCATGCTGTCATGAAGGGTAGGAGCTTCTTCTTTGTTTTTGCTGCATAGTATTCCATTGTGTAAATGTACCATAGTTTTTTGATCCACTCATTTACTGATGGGCACTTAGGCTCTTTCCAGCACTTAGCTATTGAAAATAACACTGCTGTGGTTCTGACATGAGTCCCTGATGCTTGCCCAATTTCTTGTGGTTAGGGTCATTCCTTGGTTAAGCAGGAGCTGCAACTGCTGATGTATACAAGACACTTAAAAGGAAAATTTAAACACATGAATCTTCTATGAGTTTGTTAGTACATTTTATTCTAATTTCCTTTCATACTAATTGAGAGTAGTATGAAATTTTTATTCCCTGTTACAATTCCCCACTGTTAATTCTTCCTCCATATCCATGGATCTATTGATGTCCTCTGGACTTTCTGGGGGGATAAAAACCTGAGCCTATTGCAAAACAAAATTTCATATGTTAAAAGCAGATAGATTTTTTTAAAGGCACCTGTTGAGCAGTTACAATTTTTCTAGCATGGAAAAAACAACCCATAAAGAGCTTCAAAACAATAAAGACCTTCAAGCATTGTAAAGAAAAGACTTGTTAAACCTAAATTAAATTCCTCCTAATATGGACTTGAGTCTTTGTGTTATCCATGAAAACAGACTCACAAACAAATCTCCAGTTCCCTCAGAAAGAGAGGTGTCATGGTCCAATGTTTGTTTGTTCTTTTTAAAGATTTAATTTATCTTTTATAGAGAAGGGGAGGGAAGGAGAAAGAGAGGGAGAGACATTAATGTGCAAGAGAAACATCGATTAGTTGCCTCTCGCACTTTCCCCAGTCGAGGACCAGGCCTGCAACCCTGGCATGTGCCCTGACTGGGAGTTGAACTGGCGACCCCTCAATTTGCTGACAATGTTCAACCAACTGAGCCACACTGGTCAGGGCTGGTCCATTGTTTATTGAAGCCAGGAAGCCTATTGACTGATTTTGGTGATGCTCGTTTCCACCTGAGTTGAGGTGGCAATGTGAGTACAACAAGAGAAGTAATGGTCATACAAACTCTTCCTTGTTCTGCTAATATGTAGTCTAAGGCAATTCGATGATCTAAGACAACTTTAGTTAGAGATCCAGAGATTTCTGAATATTAGCAAGTGAGCTGACAGTTTTATTGGCTTTGGTGGTTAAAATCTTGGAGAGGTTCTGAAGTACATTCTATTGTTCAGTTATTGCCTACCAGAGTAATAGAGTACATCTAAAGAAATACTTGTCATTATGTGTGATTTCTCTGGGGAGATCTCAGGCCATTCAGGTGAGTATTGATTGCTCACCCTGGAGTCCCAGCTGCCCAAACAGTTTTTCTTACTTGCTTGTACATCTCAGAAGGGAACAGTTCTCTTCTGGGTCCCCTTGAATAGGTTAAAAGCATCTGGAGTTGGCGTGCATATTTCACTGGGACTTGCAGGTAAAGCTGCTGCCTTTCAGGAGAAAATGTTATTTGAGCAGGCAATTTACAGAGCAAGTCCAGTCCCAGCAGATGAATGCATCATTCAGGCAAACAAAGGAGGCTGTGTGACAACTTAAGATCTCTGAGTCGACATTCTAAAAGCTGGAGGGAGGCTTGTTGCTGCATTTTCTCATTACCCCTATGACTGAGACTCTCGTGGGGTTTTTATTATTATTTAGTGAATTTGGGCTTCAATACAGTGTACCTGGCTCCCATATCTATTAAAAATTGATCAATTTCTTCCCCACTGTCAATTGTATCTGAGGCTCCTGGGGGGAAAGAATGACAAGTCAGGAGGTGTCTAGAGGAGCCCCTGGGCCCCCTCATTCATCACCTGCATCACCATTCCATTTCACCAAAAGGTTAAAAAATTGCAATAATTTCATTCTGTCCCATAATCAATTTTGTTCATGTTGATTATTTGCCAGTATTTCTATAAATCCAGTTATAATGCGAATTATATGTGAGAATCAGCACTAAAATGTGAGTGCGCATCATGCATGGCAAAATATGCTAACTATATAATTTCCTTTTAAGATCTCTCTTTAAAAACCTTCTTCAGTTGGTATAAACTCTGCAATGCCATGACCTTTTTGCAATTTACAGTCCCTTATAGTTTGCTTCTTCTCAATTCACTCAGAAATAATCAACTTTAGAACAAATTATTTTATTTTTCTTCAACAAGTGTTTCCTTACTTTATACTTTCTATTATCAAACCATATAATTTCTTTCCAACTTAATTAGAATTATTAATTGTTAGAAACCTTGATTTTAGTGACCACTAAAAATAAGTAATTAGCATTCTTTACATTGATATTGTTATTAATACATTTAATAACTTTAGAAACAGGCATTTTTCCATTGGCAGATACACTCATATTTTCTAGAGACATACTTGAAATAAAGTACAAGATATATTCTTTAACACAGTAGGTAAACACAGATCAATTAATATTTTAGTATGCTGGTATTCCAAATATTTATCTCATAATTATATTTTATTGATTATGCTATTATAGTTGTCCCAATAGTCCCCCTTCACCCCCTCCACCCAGCAACCCCACTCCCTGAGGAAATTGTTTATGTCTATGGAGCATGCTATAGATTCTTCGGCTACTCCATTTCCTATACTGTACTTTACATCCCCATGGCTATTCAGTGACTACCTATTTGTACTTCTTAATCCCCTCACCCCTTTACCCATTCCCCTGCACCCCTCATCCCATCTGGCAACCATCAAAATGCTCTTCATATCCATGATTCTGTCTCTGTTCTTCTTGTTTGCTTAGTTTGTTTTTTTTAGACTCATCTGTTGATAGATATGTATTTATTGCCACTTTATTGTGCATAGTTTTGATCTTCTATTTCTTAAATAAGTTCCTTTAATATTTCATATAATAATGGTTTGGTGATTATGAACTCCTTTAGTTTTACCTTATCTGGGAAACTCTTTATCTGCCCTTTGATTCTAAATGAAAACTTTGCTGGGTAGAGCTATCTTGGCTGTAAGTCTCTGCTTTTCATCACTTTGAATATTTCTTGCCAATCCCTTCTAGCCTGCAATGTTTCTGTTGAGAAATCAGCTGACAGAAAGTCTTATGGAATTCTCCTGTAGGTAACTGACTGCTTTTCTCTTGCTGCTTTTAAGAGACTGTCTTTATTTTTAACCTGTGGCATTTTAATTATGATGTGTTTTCAATTGGGCCTCTGCATCCATCTTGTTTGGGACTCTCTGTATTTCCTGGACTTGCATGTCTATTTCCATCACCAAATTAGGGAAGATTTCTTTCAGTATATTTTCAAATAGACTTTAAATTTCTTGCTGTTTCTCTTCTCCTTCTGGCACCCCTATGATGCAAATGTTGTAATGCTTAAAGTTGTCCCGGAAGCTGCTTATACTATCCTCATTTTTTCAAAATGTACTTTATCAATTATGATATTACAGTAGTCCCAATTTTTCTACCCTCTATTCCACTCTTCCCTGCATCTTCCCCACCCCCCAGCATTCCTCTCCCCACTTAGTTCATATCTATGGATTATACATATAAGTTCTTTGGCTACTCCATTTCCTATACTATCCTCAACTGTCCCATGTCCATTGTGTACCTACCATTTATGCTCCCCATCCCCGTTCTCTCCTTCCCCCTCCTGACTGATAACTCTCCATGTGATCTCCATATCCGTGATTCTGTTCCTGTTCTAGTTATTTGCTTGGTTTTTGTTTTTGTTTTTTAGGTTCAATTGTTGATAGCTGTGAGTTTGTTATCATTTTATTATTCATAGTTCTTGATCTTTTTCTTTTTCTTAGATAAGTCCCTTTAACATTTCATATAATAAGGGTTTGGTGATGATGAATTACTTTAACTTCATCTTATCTGGGAAGCACTTTATCTGCCCTTTCATTCTAAATGATAGCTTTTCTGGATTGACTAATCTTCAATGTAGGTCCTTGCTTTTCATGATTTCAAATACTTCTTTCCAGCCCTTTCTTGCTTGTAAGGTTTCTTTTGAAAAATCAGCTGACAGCCTTATTTGAATTCCTTTATTGGTAACTGTCTCCTTTTCTCTTGCTGCTTTTAAGATTCACTTCTTATCTTTAATTTTGGGTAACATAATTATGATGTGCCTTAGTGTGTTCCTCTTTGGGTCCAATTTCTTTGAGACTCTGTGCTTCCTGGACTTCTTGGAAGTCTATTCCCTTTCCCAGATTGGGGGAAGTTTTCCTTCTTTATTTTTTCAAATAAGTTTTCAATTTTTTGCTTTTCCTCTTCTCTTTCCGGCACCTCTATGATTCAGAAGTTGGGACATTTGAAGTTGTCCCAGAGGTTCCTAAGCCTCTCCTCATTTTTTGAATTGTCATTTCTTCATTCTGTTCCAGTAGGATGTTTATTTCTTCCCTTTCTTCAAAATTGTTCATTTGAGTCCCAGTTTCCTTCTCTTCACTGTTGGTTCCCTTTATATTTTTCTTTAATTCACTTTTCATTGCCTTCATTTCTTTCTTCATTTTGCAACTGAACTCAGTCAATTATGTGAGCATCCTAATTACCAGTGTTTTAAACTCTACTTCAGATAGCTTGTCTATCTCCTCGTCACTTAGTTCTTCTGCAGTTTTGATATGTTCTTTCATTTGGGCCATATTTTTTTTTGTCTTGGTGCACCAGCCTCAATGAATGTTTCTTTAATTCCTTGGTTGTTAGACTACCATGCAGTTTGATTTTCTGGCAGTTCTGGTTGTTTGGTTTTTAAGTTGGTTGTTATCCTTCTTTTGGTTGTGTGAGGAAGCAAAACATTCTGCCTACGCTTCCATGTTGGCTGGACTGCTATTTCTATCCATTTTTTAAAAAAAATCTGTTTTCTTCTTGTTGTTCTTATTGATTGTTTTTTGTTTCCTTATGTTCCATGTCATTGCTTTGATTCTCAGCTTCATCCATTCTGCTGTGGTTTTTCTGTTAATTGTTTTTTATATTAATTAGTGTATCTTCCATTTCTGACTTGATCTTTTTTATGCTGCCGAGGTCCTCACTAAGTTCCTTGAGCATCCTCGTAACCAGTGTTGTGAACTTTGCATCTGATAGATTGCTTATCTACATTTTGGTTAGCTCTGTTTCTGGAGTTTGATCTGTTCTGTCAATGGGCCATGTTTGTCTCCTCATTTTGGCAGCCTCCCTTTGTTTGTTTCTACATATTAGGTGGAGCTGCTTTGACTCTGTGTCTTGGTAGTGGGCCTAAAGTAATAGGTGTCCTGTAGGGTGTGGCACAGACTCATCTATCACCCCAGGTAGGTAGTCTAGATGCACCCTTCATGTGGGCTGAGTACACCTTCCTCTTGTAGTGAGCCTTGGCTGTTGTTGGCAGATCAATGGCAGGAATTTACCCAGGCCAATCAGGTACAAGGACTGACTTTGACCAGTAACCACCAATTGTGCCCTCCATTGAGGATCAGCTGTGCAGGGGCTGGGTGGTGCAGCTCCTGTGTAGTTGTCCACTGAGTATGCAGGCTTTGGGATTTCCCAGGTAGTGCAGGCCAAGGTCAGCCCCCATCTGTGTTCTGCCTGAGGTCACCCTGCATGTTCTATATAGCAGCCTGAAAGGCCTGCTACTTGTATTGGGTATGAAGATTCCCAGGGGAAGCTAAGTGTGAATGTAGGCTGGCTGCTGCTATTGCCTGGCCTGGGGCTCACTGAGTCCAGCTGTTGCTTGTTTGAGAGGATTTAGGAAGTTGTGAAGCATGAGCCAAGACCAGCCACTCATAAGGAAAAGCAGCTTGGGTTGGTCTGTAAGTAGGATGTGGCAGAGTTTCTGATGATCTCCAGAGCGGGGGCCAACAGTGTTAGCCAGGTTGAGGGAGTCTCAGATATGGCACCAGCTTGCCAGGTCTGTGGGCAGAGGGTTTAGAAAAGGGACTGTAGCCTCTGCTCTCCTTGATGCCATACACCTCAGTTTCTCCCTGTATACCACTGCTGCCTTTCAAGATACTGCACTGGTGCTGGAGCTGAGAGGGAGTGAGTCTGAGTAGGTGAGTCCATGTGTGTTCCTGAAGAGGAACTGCTTGGTGCTCTAGCAGTTTCTTCCATCGACTCATTCCCTGCTGGATTTTGTAGCCAGAAGTTATGGGGAGTTATCTTCCTGGCACTGGAACCCTGGGCTGGGGGGCTGGTGTGGGGCTGGGAATCCTCATTTCTAATATATTCCTCTCAAATTTTTATCCACCACACATGGTTGAGAGACCAGCCTTTTCTCACGTCTGTACCCCTCCTACCAGTCTAGATGGATGTGGTTTCTTTAATTCTATAGTTGTCAGACTTCCATTCAACTCTATTTCTGATGTTTCTGAGTGATGGTTATTCTATGTTTTAGTTGTAATTTTGATGTGATTGTGTGAGGAGGTGGGCTCTTTTACCTCCATCACCATCTTGACCAGAAGTCCAGGTATTGCATGTTTTAAAAATTCTTGTGGCATATTGGTTGAAAATCGCTGTCTGCTGCTCAACTTCTGGCATCCATGACATCATCCTTTCACGTGCTTCTAAGAATAGAATGCCCATGACTTCCAAGCCTACATCATACAAATGATTGGCTTCACCTGGCTCTCTTTCCTGGGATAGTTGCTCTTGGAATTCATTTGCCATTCCTTAAGTGAGTGCAGATCACATTGAGAGGTTATGTGTAAGTGTTGCACCTGACAGCCCCACTGAGATCCCAGCAGAGAGCCCATATTAGCCACCAGATATCTGAGTGAGAGAACCTTGAGACGACTCCAGCCCCACTCACTGTTTAAAGGGAGTAATTTAAAACTTACGACACTTTGAGCAAGTACCATCTAATTAAGACCAGTCAGCCTCCAGAATTGTGAGAAGCATACAAGTGCTGTTATTTTACACCTCTCAGCTTAGGGTAGTTTGTTACATAGCAATAGATAATTGATACATAGAGTGATTTTCAAACATAAATGATATTATGTCACTCACCCATTGACATTTAATAGTTTAGTGTTACAATTAAAATAAAATAAAAACCAAATCCTACCATGATCTGGACTTGCCTGCCATCTTCTAACATTTCCCTCTTGCTCATTGTGCTCCAGCCACATGGACTTATTTTTTCTGCTCCTGATAACACCAAGTATTTTTTTCTTCTTAGGACCCTGCATGAAATGTACTTTCTATACCTCTTGCCATGGCTGGATCTTTCTCATCTTTCAGGTCTCAGCTCAAGAATTACCTCTGCAGGGGATTTCATTCTCATCCGGTCTAAGGAAGAACTTATTCTCCTTCCAGTCACATTGCACTGCTTAGTTTCCCTAGAGAAGATATCACACTAAAAAATTAGCTTGTTATTTATTTTTAAAAATTGTTTTTCTTCTCCTCAAATTGTAACATAAGCTCCATATGGCAAGAGTCTCATCTTGTTTATTGTCAAAACCTAGTATAGTAGTTGGTACATAGTAGGCACACAATAAATGTCCTTAGAATAAACAGGCATCAAAGGTGGGAGATTCTGTGATTTGCCACCTTTGTATCAAAATCCTACCTAACATTGAACTGTTCAGTCTTAGGGCATTTCCTATTATGGAATCTGAACTAATTAAAAGTGAATAACCTTTTGTTGGTTGTCATCACTCTTTATGTCCTCATTCATTTGTTTATTCACCATGAAGTACAAGATTCCTTCTCTTAGAATGTAGAGATAAACAAGCAATAAACAAAATATAATGTAATGTTAGGATGTCATAAATCTATGGAGAAAAATAAAGCAAGGAAAAGGAGGGGATACAGAGTGACAGGAGACAGTTCAACATGAAATGGCCTGTCTGAGGAGGTGACTCGAGCAAAGACTTGAATGAAATGAAAAAGAGAGCCAATGAAGGTCCGGGAGAATTGTAGCAGAGAGATCAAGTGTAAAGTCCTCGGGAAAGGAGTGTACCTGGTGTGTTTGAGAAGTAACAGGGAGGTCAGTACGGCTAGAGCAGAAGGGAGAGGTAGGAGATGAGGTCAAGAGGGAACATGGGTGCCAGTTGGGAGGTTTCTGAGCTCTTAGAAGCATCTTTGGTCTTTGTTCTAAGAACTATAGAGGACTGCTGGAAGGTTGGGAATTGAGGAGTAACTGATCTTTGTTTTAAGGAACATTTTACTTGCTTATCAAGAAACTGGATGTGAAGGGGTAAGAGAGGGAAGAGGACAACTGGTGAGGAATTATTGCATCACCTTTTTTTTGATATCTGCAGGCCAAGTTTTGGGCAAATACAGCCGAGCCCCAGATCCTTTCATCCCCACATTCAGTGCCTGTGAAGGCTCAATGGAGTCTTCTTGGGAAGTTCTTGGCCCCTCAAAATCAACATCTTGATTCATTTCTTTGCTATTGGAGACAGTGGTCTGTCTCTCTTCATGTTTCTGCTCTATTTGATTGCAAACATAATGGGGAGTGTATTGTTCAAGTGGTCACACAAACAGAAATCATTGTCACAGGCTCACAGTAGATATGTCTTACTTGTGACTCAAAATGGCTCTTCAACAGCAGTAAGCTTCTAAATAATGAAAATTCCCCAAACACCTCTTTTCCCACATTTAAAATGAAACCCACACTCTGAAAGGGAGAAAAAAATGGGGAAAGGAGAAGGCTAAAAATCCAACCAGTCTTGCCTATATAAAACCACTAAGTCCCATCCCTGAATGATGCGGCTCAGTGGGTTGGGGGTCATCCTGCAAAATGAAAAGGTCACCAGTTGGATTCCTGGTCAGGGCACATGCCTGGGTTTCAAAGCCAAGTCCCCAGCTGGGGGCAAACTGATTGATGTTCCTCTCCCTCTTTTTCTCTTTCCCTTCCCTCTCTCTAAAAATAAATGAATAAAATCTTTTTAAAAAACCCACTAAGTCCCTTAAAATTAGTTTTTTTCTACTAATATTTCTAACTGAGCTTTTTGTTTTTGGCTTCTTTAAATTATGTATGTTTTTTAAAGTTTCCAAAGGTATTTGAATTGTTTCCCTTCCCAGTAAATTCAAACATTGAGTGTCTCTTCTATTATTGAATGAAGCAAATATTTTATACTTGGGAAACAATTTCTTAATGATTGCATTATATAAAGCAATGAACAAGACAGGTGGGAAGGCAGAAGAGGGTGTCACCATGGCTGTCCCTCTGCTAACTGCCTACCTCCTCAGTGCCCTCCTTCCCCAGGACTGCTCTCCCAGCCTGCTTGATAAGTGGCACAGTGGGAAGAAGAAAGGATTACCGAATGGAATATCCAAAAAGCATAATTGTTGTCTTCATGGAGTTCACTAACTTTATCTAATTGTTTAGCTATACAATTAATTCAATGCGCATTGTCTGAAGGCTTCTTCTTTTAATATATTTTATTGATTATGCTAATACAGTTGTCCTATTTTCACCCCTTAATTCCCCTCCACCCCTGCGCCTACCCTCCCACCCACATATCCCCAACCCCCTTAGTTCAAGTCCATGGGTCTTACATATAAGTTCTTTGGCTTCTATATTTCCTATACTATTCTTAACCTCCCCCTGTCTATTTTGTACCTACCATTTATGCTTCTTATTCCCTGTACCTTTTCCCCATTTCTTGCCCCTTCCCCTCTTCGCTGATAACCCTCCATGTGATCTCCATTTCTGTAGTTCTATTCCTATTCTAGTTGTTTGCTTAGTTTATTTTAGTTTTTGTTTTTTTAGGTTTGATTATTGATAGTTGTGAGTTTGTTGTCATTTTACTGTTCATATTTTTGATCTTCTTTTTCTTAGATAAGTTCCTTTAACTTTTCATGTAATAAGGGCTTGGTGATGATGAACTCCTTTAATTTTGCCTTATCTGGGAAGCTCTTTATCTGCCCTCCCATTCTAAATGAAAGTTTTGCTGGATAGACTAATCTTGGATGTGTGACTTGAAATATTTCTTTCCAGTACCTTCTTGCCTGCAAGGCTTCTTTTGAGAAATCAGCTGATAATCTTATGAGAACTCCTTTGAAGTTACTATCTCCTTTTCTCTTGCTGCTTTTAAGATTCTCTCCTTCTCTTTAATCTTGGGTAATGTAATTATGATGTGCCTTGGTGTGTGTTTCCTTGGGTCCAACTTCTTTGGGACTCTCTGAGTTCCCTGGACTTCCTGGAAGTCTATTTCCTTTGCCAGCTTGGGGAAATTCTCCTTCATTATTTGTTCAAATAAGTTTTCAATTTCTTGATCTTCCTCTTCTCCTTCTGGCACCCCTATGGTTTGGACGTTGGAATGTTTAAAGTTGCCCTGGAGGTTCCTAAGCCTCTCCTCATTTTTTGAATTCTTGTTTCTTCATTCTTTTCTGTTTGGTTGTTTATTTCTTCCTTCTGCTCCAAATTGTTGATTCAATTCCTGGTTTCCTTCCCTTCACTGTTGGTTCCCTGTACATTTTCCTTTATTTCACTTTTCATAGTCTTCAAATCTTCCTCTCTTTTGTAACCAAATATTCAAATATCCAAATACTCAAATACTTCTGTGAGCATTCTCGTTTGAACTGTGATTTGTACTGTGCTTTGAACTGTGCATCTGATAGGTTGGCTATCTCTTCATCGCTTAGTTGTGTTTTTTCTGGTGCTTTGATCTATTCTTTCATTTAGGACTTTTTTTTTTCTTGTCTTGGCGAGTGTGTTACGTAGTAAGGATGGAGCCTTAGGTATTTTCCAGGAGAGGGTGACCCACGTTGCTGTGTTAAACAATGCACCTAAGCATTGCCTCTGGAACAATGCCTCTTGCTCAGCTCTCGGCTGACTTTCAGTCACTTCCTCCACTAACCACAAGCAAATTGGGCCCTTCTGGTGCTGATTCCCAGGTGGGTGGGTTAGTGTATGTTCTAGGACCCTGTGGGTCTCTCCAACTAACTCTCTTGTGAGGCTGGGAATTTCTCTCGCCGCCTCAAACACCACAAGTTTTTTCACTTAGATGTTTTACTTTTATTTTGTGTTTTTTTTTCTTTTATATTTCTTATTTTATGGCTAAAACCAGCACATTTTATTATCTTAGAGACGTAGCCATCAGAAGTCCAAAATTATTTTCACTGACCTAAAGTCCTATCAATAGAGCTGCATTTCTTTGTGGAGACTGGATAGAATCCTTTTTTCTTGCCCTTTCCAGCTCCTACAGGCCACACTACATTCCTTGGCACACAACCCTTCCATCTTCAAAGCCAGCAGCAGTGTAACATCTCCACCTGTCTCTAACTTTGACCCTCCCGATTCCCTCTTTCACTTTATAGGACCCTGTGATTACATTGGGCCCACCTCAATTATCCATGATAATCTCCTTATCTCAAAATCATTAATAATTTCTGCAAAAGCCCCTTTTGCCATGTAAGGTCACATATTCATGGGTTCTGAGGCTGAAGATGTGGACATCTTTAGGGGGTGATTATTCTGCCTACACAGTGTCATCAGGGAGGTGAACATAGGAAAAGGCTGCGAGGGGAAGGAGAGGTCAGCTCTGAATAGGTGGAGCCTCAGGTGCCTGTGGGACATAGAGGGGAGCTGTCCTTGGCTTCCATTTATTCACCAGACACTAAGCACTTCCCATGATTTAGTCACTGGGGAATATAAAGGTGAACACTCTATTTTATTGGTCTTAAGATACCTGCTTTTTACTTTTGAACATTTTTTAAACATTTTTAATTGTTGTTCAAGTACAGTTTTCGGCCTTTTACCCCCACCCCAGCCCTTCCCACCTCCCTCCCCTGTTTCTACCCCCTTTGTTATTGTCCATGTGTCCTTTATAATTGTTCCTGCAAACCCTTTGCCCTTTTCCTTTATAATCCGCTCCCCTCTTCCCTCTGGTCACTGTCAGCCTGTTCTCAATTTCAATGTCTTTGAAACACCAACCCAAAAGAACCTATGCACCCCAATGTTCATAGCGGCACAATTTACAATAGCCAAGTGCTGGAAGCAACGTTTGAGCATTTCTGAACTCAGGATGCAACTTTTAATCAATGGCATGTAGGTTGGGTTTTCTTTCTTAATGACATGAAGTAAACCATCTTGCAACCAAAGGCATCTTGGAGTAAATGAAAACTTGGTTTGGCTTAGCATTAGAGTGGGTTTACTACAGAAGTTGGAGACCTCACTAGAACACCAGGTAATCCCATCCCATCCCACCCATCTTCCCTAGTTCCTGGCCTGGCTCCTCATACCCTAGGGCTCCCAGGTATCCCTCTGCTCTAGTGCTCAGCTCTTCTTTAATTAACAAACTCCACCAGAGCCCTGGTCACACACATGATCAGCTATGCTACCATGGCGGGATCTAGGAGCTGGCACCTTCCCAGGTACAACCTTAGTCACGGGAGTCAGGCCCTATGGTTCTCCACTTGGCCACACATTGGAAACACCTGGGAGTTTTTAAAATCCCCAACCTCCAGGCCACTACCCATACCAGGGGAGTCAAACTCATTTTCACCAGGACCCGTATCAGCCTCATGGTTGCCTTCAAAGGGTTGAAATAATTTTAGTACTGTATAAATGTATTACTTTGTAACTGTTAAGGAGTTGAAATTACATTTGGCCCTTTGAAGGCAACTGTGAGGCTGATGTGAGCCCTGGTGAAAATGAGTTTGACACCCCTGACCTAGACCAATCATTCAGATTCTCTAAGGAGTAATTTCACAGCTCCCCATGAAATTCCAGTGAAGAGCCAATGTGGAAAAGTGGAGGAATCAACTAGTGCCCAAGTGAGGAGAGGCTTAGGGCGGCACTAGTGGGACGGGGTGGTGGTAGTATCAGGTCCAGACTATATACAATTGTACTCGTCTGCCTCCCTCCTCACCACTCATACCCTGTAACTGAATTCCTGGGGGGGGTACCAACCCAGTTATCTCAGTTCCCTCAAGGCACTAGCCCTGTGCTAAGCACACTGTGGGAGCCCAGGAAATACAAGCTTTAGGACCTCAAACACCTGGCAGAAAAGACCTCGTACCAAAAAGGTCTAGAAAAGGAGCCAATTGGGCCTGGGCCAGCCCTCTGAATCACTGTGTAACCTCCAGTGAGGCAATACCCCCTCTTAGTGCCTGTTCACTGGGTAGTTGCCCCAGATGGCCTTGAAGGGTCCTCCCAGTGCCAGTGCTGAGTCTTCACTTCACTTAAAGACAGTGGGGAGCCAGTGAATACCAGGCTTCTAGCTCATACCCAACAGATGTCCCAGCCTTCAAGGCCTAAAGTCTCCACTTCTGGGGCTCTATGCTGTACTGGCTGCAGAGCCAGAGACTCTGAGGTCCTAAAAGCTAAAGACCTAAGAACAGCAAAACAGAAACCTCCAATACTGGAAAATGATGTGTGAGTGAAGGGATTTTTAGATGATGAGCAGAGTCTGGGTGGGGAGTCCACAAGTGACCTGACAGCCCTGGCTCTGCCCCTAGGAGTAGTAAACAAAGATGAGATAGTTCAAGGGACCAGAAATTGCCAAAGAAGAACTTCATAAGGAAACACTCAAGGACAGAGGCAAATCCAAAGGGGCTGAGGAGGTCCCTGGCCTCTGGCCATCAGCACAGCCAAGGACCTAATACACAACTAAAGGCTTTTACTGGGAAAGGAAAACCGTCAGTCAGAGGTTTTGTGGCTTTATTTCCCAGTGCTGGAACTCTGGGTTGTGTGGTCTGTCTCATTCTCCAGTTGTTCCTCCCGGTTTATCCTCACACACATGTAGGACCACCTGGTCCTACAGCCACCACCTTGCTGGGAGTCCTGTCCACCTGGCTGCCTCTCTCTGCCTTCCTACAAGTCTGGATGAATGTTTTTTCTTTAACTCCTTGGTTGTTAGACTTTCATACAGTTTGAATTTCTGACAGTTCTGGTTGTTTTTGGTTTTTAAATTTGTTGTTGTCCTTCTTTTGGTTGTGTGAGGAGGCACAGTGTATCTACTTATGCCCCCATCTTGGCTGGAAGTGATATCTGAAGACTTCTGAATATCTACACCAAGTGTTAAATACAATGATGGTATTGGATATTTTTTAAAAATATATATTTTATTGATTATGCTATTATAGTTGTCCCATTTTCCCCCCTTCATTCTCCACCCTGCACACGCCCTCCCACCCACATTCTACCACTTTAGTTCATGTCCATGGGTCATAAGTTCTTTAGTTTCTACATTTCCCACACTACTCTTGCCATCCCCCTGTCTATTTTCTACCTACTGTCTATACTACTTATTCTCTGTATCTTTTACCCCTCTCTCCTCCTCCCACTCCCCTGTTGATAATTCTCCATTTCTGTGGTTCTGTTCCTGTTCTAGTTGTTTGCTTAGTTTGCTTTTGTTTTTGTTTTAGGTGTGGTTGTTAATAACTGTGAGTTTGCTGTGCTTTTACTGTTCATATTTTTTATCTTCTTTTTCTTAGATAAGTCCCTTTAACATTTCATATAATAAAGTCTTAGTGATGATGAACTCCTTGAACTTGACCTTATCTGAGAAGTGCTTTATCTGCCCTTCCATTCTAAATGAAAGCTTTGCTGAATAGAGTAATCTTGGATGTAGGTCCTTGCATTTCATGCCTTAGAATACTTTTTTCCAGCCCCTTCTTGCCTGTAAGGTGTCTTTTGAGAAATCAGCTGACAGTCTGATGGGAACTCCTTTGTAGGTAACTGTCCCCTTATCTCTTGCTGCTTCTAGAATTCTCTCCTTCATTTTAATCTTCGGTTATGTAATTATGATGTGCCTTGGTGTGTTCCTCCTTGGGTCCACCTTCTTTGGGACTCTCTGAGCTTCCTGGACTTCCTGGAAGTCTATTTCCTTTGCCAGATTGGGGAAGTTCTCCTTTATTATCCGTTCAAATAAGTTTTCCACTTGTTGATCTTCCTCTTCTCCTTCTGGTACTCCTATAATTCAGATGTTGGAATATTTAAAGGTGTCTTGGAGGTTCCTCAGCCTCTCCTCATTTTTTTTGAATTCTTGTTTCTTCATTCTTTTCTGTTTGGTTGTTTCTTTCTTCCTTCTGGTCCACTCCATTGATTTGAGTCCCAGTTTTCTTCCCATCACTATTGGTTCCCTGTGCATTTTCCTTCATTTTACTTAGCTTCGCCTTCATTTGTTCATCTAATTTGCGACCAAAATCCACCAATTCTGTGAGTATCCTGATCACCAGTGTTTTGAACTGTGCATCTGATAGGTCGGCTATCTCTTGCTTGTTTAAAAGTATTGGCTCTGGGGCTCTGAGCTGTTCTTCTGTTTGAGTCATGTTTGGCCAGGTGGCACCGGTCTGGTTGAATGGTTGTCGTCGGACTTCCGTAGTTCGGTTTTCTGTGTTCTTTTTGTGTTATTGTTTATAAATATTTGTTGACCTTAATCTTGGTTGTGCGAAGAGGTACAGTGTTTCCACCTACACCTCCATCTTGGCTAGAAGTCAGAATACAGGCCTCCACAATGTGTTTCTCTGTGCAATTTGTTAGGTAGAGTTGTTATGACTTCCTGGCTTTGTAGAGTGGTCTAATCTAGTAGGTATCCTGTAGGGTCTAGTGACACAGCCTCCCCTATCACCCAAGCTAAGTACTCGAGGTGCACCCTTTGTGTGGACTGAGTACATTCTCCTCTTGTAGTTCAGCCTTGATTGCTGTTGACAGGTCAATGGGAGGGATTTACTCAGGCCAGTCAGCTGCAATGACTGGCTATGACCACTGACCACTAACCTCCCACCACTGTGGAGTATCCACTTTGCATGGGCCCACTCCACCAAGCAGAACTTATTTTAGCCAGGGGTCTGGTGCCCTCTGAGTCCACCCCTTGAGTGTGTCGTTCATGGAGGTAGTTGTGTTGTGGTGCTCCAACATGGTCTGTAGTTGTCCAAGGGGTGTGCATGCTTTGTGGCTTCCTGTGGGGTGCATTCCAAGGTCAGCCACCATCTGTATTCTGTCCGGGGCCACCTGGCATAAGCTACAAAGCTGTCTGCAGATGGCTGCTACTTATGCTGGGCTTGGAGTTGCCCAGGCGAGGCCAAGCTGTGAACCAAGGCTGGCTGCTGCTAGTGCTGGACTTGGGGCTACTTATCAAGAGGTATGGGACATGCTGAGTCCAGATTCTGCTTGTTTGAGAGGATTTAGGAAAATCTGAAGTATGAGCTAAGACAAGCCATTCATATAGAAACAGCTTGGATGGGTCCAAAAGTTTTGTGGGGTGGAGCCTCAGGGAATCACCAGAGGGTGGCAAGCAGTGTGAGCCAGGCTGATGGAGTCTCAGATATGGTGCCTGCCTGCCAGCTCTGTATGGGGAGGGCTCAGCAAAGGAACAGTGGCCTCTGCCAACACATTTTTCTGGGAGAAAGCTGTTCTCCAGCTCTTGCCATGATTCCAGATACTTCAGGCTCTTCCCTGTTTTCCTCTGGTGCCTTTCAAGCTGCTGCTCCTATGTTGGAGCTCAGAGGGAATGAGTCTGAGTAAGTCCATGCATGGGTTCTTTAAGAGGCACTGCTTGGGAGGCCAGCAGTTTCTGTCTCTATCTCAGGCTCATTCCCCGTTGGTTTTTAAAGCCAGAAGTTATGGACACTTATCTTACTGGCACTGGAACCATGGGCTCAGGGTGCCTGTTGTTGGGCTGGGACCCCTCCCCATTTTTATCCAGCACAGGTGGGTGTGGGACCAGCCCCTCCTCTTATGTGTCTCCGCCCCTCCTACCAGTCTCGATGTGGCTTCTTCTTTAATTCTGTAGATGTGGGACTTCCATTAAGCTCGATTTCTGGTGGTTCTGAGTAATGGTTGTTCTGTGGCTTAGCTGTAATTTTGATGTGCTTATGCAAGGAGGTAAGCTATGTTTACCTCGGCTGACAACTTAGCTTTTCCCTGTAGGTATTTTAAGTATATGAAAATTATTTTTCTTTGTAATATTTTCCCACAGGTGTTAAGTTTATAAGGGCATTTGTCATTCTGATATGTGTATTTAGAATTTCTTTTAGTTTTGAAAAAAATTTCTTAATCATCTAGAATGTAGTTTATCAGGTGTTAGATGAATCTGTAACCTAATGTTTGTACAGACATATGTTTAGTGAACATTGGTATTTTTTCTAGTTATTACCTGTTCATACCTTCACTTTTTCCCCCTTCAGGGTTGTTTGTCTTTTTTTCTTACTTGTTAGCAGGTTTTTAGATACCATAGTAGTTAATATTTTGTTATTGTGTGTTATACATATTTTCTCCTAGTTTCTTACGTTTTTTAATTTTGTTTATGTTATCTTTATTCATATAGTTTAAACTTTGTGTGGTCCCGTCAGTGACTTCATTGTAGCTTTTGGGTTTTTTTTAAATCCTGTTTTGCAAAATCTACCATTCCAAGTTTTTTTTTTATCCTCACCTGAGGACATTTTTTAAAATTGCTTTTAGAGAAAGAGGAGAGCGGAGAGAGAAGAGAGAAGTGGGGGGTGACAAGAGGGAGATTGGTTGTTTTCTCATACGTGCCCTGACCGGGAATCAAGCCTGCAACCTGGGTATGTGCCCTGACTGGGAATTGGACTCATGACCTTTCAGTCTACGGGATGATGCTCCAATTAACAGAGTCACACCAGCTAAGGCTCTATTTTTTTTTTTAACTCATATATTTTGTTTGAAATTCATTTTCATATTTAGCTCTTTTAATTTGTGTGGAATTTACTTAATCATCTGGTGTGAGGTAGGGATCTTACTGTTTTCCTAAATTAATAGGTTTTTGCCTATTTGCATTTATTGACTTGTCTGTATTTGAAATGCCATAAGCATTTCCTTATATACCTAGGGCATCTTTTTGGATTCTCTGTTCTGTTCCACTGATAATGTTTGTTTCCACACTATTCCATTACCACAGTTCCCTTCTCCCCTATGGCTTTATACATTAAGTTTGATATATGATAGGAAAAATATCCTCATTTTCAAAATTTTGCTGGCTATTTTCATGAATTTACTGTTTCAGGTAAATTTTAAAATTTATTTTAATGAGCTGTAAAAATATCCCCTGAGCTTTTGAGTAGAATAGTACTGACTTTATTGATGAATTTGGGAAGCAGTCAGTCTTCACTCAAATCTTCCCATTAAGGAACAAAAATATTGTCTCTTTGTATTTATTTTGGAGTTGTTGATCTGATACCATTTAACCTAGATGGCCATTGTGGTTTTGTTTTGTATGTGATTTATGTAGTACCAGAAATCGAGAAATTTTATGATGGTATTGCAGTTGGGGATCCAAGGAATATTAGAATTCTCTTCAGTCAACAGCTGCTATTTTCAATTCTCTAGGGTCCCTGAGGGAGAGATTTGTATTAAATATTTGTACTGAGAAATGAAAAACCCAAGTACTTTGCATTTTATTCTTAACTAGGACTTGGATACCAAATTCTTAAGACAAAAGGCTATAATGAGCCCAGTTGTTCATGTGGAAATGCTCTTTTTAAAATCTAGTTAAGCTTAATTTGTTTCAAACTGCAACAGTGTGAGATGGACCACTTACACCTCCCCATTTCTCAAACACAGCTAGATCTTTTCCTTGTGATGTGAGCGAAGCCTGCTCTACTTCATTCCTATCAGTGCTCAGAGGGCCATGTAATCAGAGAGAACCCATTTGTCTTGGCTGACTGCTGATCTGGCCTTGGCTACCTGCCTCAGGCCCTTGCTGCCCAAGTAGGAGGTTTGGCTCCAGCTCTCACTTGGACATGAAAAAGCCCTCTCTTGAAGGCTTCTCATACCACTTATGTCACAGGGGAAAAGCAAAAAAATGAGCCCACACCTTTGTGTTGACCTTTTAATGGTGATTCTATACTGTAGCACACAGGCCCAATTAGTACTCTCACGTCTGTCCTCTTCCATCTGAGTGAAAGTCAGGGAGAAAAAAAGAATGAGAGGGGCCTTTATTTCTTGCTTCTTAAGATAACTAAAACTTTCAGCCATTCTCAGAAGGATTCTCACTTGGGTTGTTTCTTCTCACAAATCAACCAGAAAGAGGTGGAGTAAAAACTGGCTTGCTGAGTATTGCATGTAACCCATATCCTTTTGAGGTGAGTGACTTAGGTATGAGATGTGTTCTTCTCTTGCTTAATGGTTCATGACATGTTCTTGGTTTTCCTGCTACCACTTGGTTCCTTCTCAGTTTTCTTTATTGGCATCTCCTCCTGTACTGGCCCATTAAATGTTAATGTACCTGGGATCAGCCCTACACATTTTGTCAGTGTTCTTGCCTAACAGTCACATCCATGTCCATGGTTTCACTAAGGGAGAATCCAGAATTTATATTCAAGTCTGGACTTCTCTTTTTAGCCCTAGTTCTGCATCTCTAATCACCTGCTGGGCATTCTACTTAGAAGTATCAAAAATACTATAAATTAATATATCCAAGGTGCTGTTTTCTATCTCTGTGAAAGGCATAAACACCCAAGCAGTTATGCAAGTCAGAAACCTATGAGTTGTCCTTAGTCATTCCTCCACCCTCTCTTCCCCCCACCAAATCCAGTCAGTCACCAGGTCCAATTGAAATTTTTAACCTTTTTTTGTTCTGATTTGTAACATTCATACAGAAAAGTCACTGAGCTTTGCATTTTCTTTTGATGTAATAATTACAAAGCATAACCCTTGTAATGAACATTGAGGACACCAAAGAGGTGATTGTCAGGGCTCCAGAAAGCCCTCCTCCTCCCTTCTCCTTTTCAGGAGTAACCTCTCTCTTGAATTTTATGATAATTACTTTCTTATTTTTCTACCTAAGGTTTCATCCAAACTTGGTAGTTTACTTTTGCCACTTTTTCAACTTTATATAAATGGAACCATATAGTTGGTATTTTTTACTCTGGCTGCTTTCACTCAACATTATTTTGTGAATTTTTTCCTGTTTTATGGAGCTATAGTTTGTCATTGCTGAATAATAGTCTGTTATATGAATATATCACAATTGAATTATTTACTCTTTTTTGGGATGAACATTTAAATTGCTTTCACTTTGCAGCAATTATGAATAATGCTGGTCTGAACACTTTTGTTTATCTTCAATTTTTGTTGCTAATGCCAGACTGTTTCCCAAAGTGGTTGTGCTAGTTTAAGTTCCTGCCTACAATATATACCTATTTTTCAGACTATAAGATGCCGCCCCCCTCCGCCAATGGGGAGGAATAATGGTGGTTAATGCTGCTGTTGAGTTCTGTTTACATTTACATTGGTGAAATATTATGTTATTTATGTCATTAAATATTTTACCACATTTTTTGCTTCAAAAAATGTTTTGCTATTTTCCTCTAAAACCTACTTGTGTCTTATGGTCCAAAAAATATGGATAAGAATTCCTGTTTTTCTGCCTGTTTGTCAAGCCTTAAAATTGTCAATCTGTTAAATTTTATTGACCATTCTGATATATATTTAATGGATTTTTATGTGTAATTGAGGTATATTTTCATTTCATAAAATGCAAAAAGTTTCAAATGTATAGGTTGTAGTGTCAACAATAAAAAAAGTCCAGTTTTGCCCTGGCTGGTGTAGCTCAGTGGATTGAGTGCGGGCCTGCGAACCAAACAACCGTGGTTTGATTCCTAGTCAGGGCACATGCCTGGGTTTCAGGCCAGTTTGCAGCAGGGGATGCACGAGAGGCAACCATACATTGATATTTCTCTCCCTCTCTCCTTCCCTTCCCTTCTAAAGATAAATAAATAAAATCTTTTTTTAAAAAAAGTCCAGTTTGTCTGATATTAAAAAAAGTAAATATATAGGTTGAAGACTTTATTTACGTATACATATACCCACTACTCAGATGAAGACATAGAACATTTCCATCACTCTAGAAAGTTTTCTTATGCTCCTTTCCATTCAGAAGTTATTGTTCTGACATAGTGTTTTGACTTCTACCACTATAAATTTGTTTTGCCTGTTCTTGAACTTCCTGTAAATGGGCTTATAACATCATGTGCTTTTTGTGTGTCTGGCTTCTTTTGCCCAGCATAATGGTTTTGTTTGTTTGTTTTTGCAGTTCATTTAAGTTGTTGGTTTATCAGTTATTCTCTTTTTTATTGCTTACATTGTATGATTATCCTTTTCTTATTATTTCTAGGTTTTGGCTATTGCAAATTAAGCTGCTATAAACAGTCTCATGAGTGTATATATATACCCATCGGTCTTGCGTATATATTCAGGAGTGGATTTTTGGGCCACAGGGCACATGTTTACTTTTATTAGAAACTACCAAAAAATTTCCCAGAATGGATTGTTGTATTACTTAACACTCCCGTTTGGTGTTAATTTGCATTTCTCTGTTTACTAGTGAAGTTGAACAGCCTTTCTTATATTTATTGGCCTTTGGACATCTTTTCTTCGAAGGGTTTATTAAGGTCTCATTTAAGCCTTTAGCCCATTTTTCATCCTTGTGTTCTGCCTTTGTCTCACTCATTTGTGTTACAGACATCCTCTTCCACTGTGACTTACCTTCCTTGCCTTTTATTTTCTTAAAGGTATCTTTTGATTAACAGGAATTCTTAATTTTAATGAAGGTAAATATGTCAATCTTTTTCTTTATAATTAGAACATTTTGTATCCTGGTGATGAAGGTATACTTTATGTGGATTTTTAAAAAAGATTTTGTTTATTTATTTGTAGAGAGAGAGAGAGGAAGAGAGAGAGAAAGAGAGGGAGAGAAACATTGATGTGTGGTCGTTTCTTGCATGCCCCCAACTGGGCGCCTGGCTGGCACCCCAGGCATGTGCCCTGACTGGAAATTGAACCAGCGACTCTTTGATTTGCAGGCCGATACTCAATCCACTGAGCTATACCAGCCAGGGTTATGTGGAATTTTTAATGGTGTGAGACAAGGGTCAATTTTTTTTCCTATATGAGTATTTAATTATTGTGACATGACCACTTACTGAAAAGACCAGCCTCCCCATCTCTGTAGAGTCACTTTAGTGATGTATCAGCTGATTGTATACACACAGGGATTTGTCCGGGACCTCCCGTTTTGTTCTTCTATTTATCTGTCCATGTGCCAGTGTACCATTGTCATAAGTACTTTATTTCAGTAGTTATCCTGGGACCATGTCAGGCCCCTGAGACCTTTATAGTGGTTCTTCAAAGTCAAAATTATTTTTACAGTAATAATAAGATTATTTTCCTTATTCACCCTCATTCTTGCCCATGAGTGTGCAATAGGTTTTCCAGAGGCTGCATGATATGTGATACTGAAACAGAGTGAATACAGAAGCATATAGCAGAGTCCAGGTGTCTTCTATTAAGCTAGATATGAAAGAGATTTACAAAAATGTAAAACAGGGCCACTCTTCTAAATATTTTTTCTTTTGAAAAAGTTATTTTTCATAATAAATGTTATTTCTGTTAACATGTGGGTTTCTTATTATTTTTAAATGAATAAATAATATTTAAAATTTTTCTGTTTTAATTTGGAATGTGATAAATATAATAGATACATTCACATAAACTGAAATTCTTTAGAGGCTCAATAATTTGTAGGAGATTGAGAATTACTCAAAATAAAAGTTGGAGAATTACTACTCTAGTTTTATAAATCTTGATATCCGTTAGTCTTGGTTATTTTTGACCCCTTGCATTTGCATATACATTCTAGAATCAACTTGTGAGGTTCCACAAAAATACATGTTAGGATTTTGATTGGAATTGCATTGAAAAGGTTTAGGGATAGTTGAAATCTTTGTACTGATGAGTTTTCCAACTTATGAACATTATCTTTTCATGTGTTTTGGTCTTTAATTTTTTCTCAGTAATGTTCTATAGATATCAACAGAATTTTTAAAGGAGAAGGTCTACATAGAAAGAAATTTAATAAGAAAATGAAGGATATTTTTGAAAAATATTGTGAAACTTTACTGATGGGCATAAGAGAATTGAATAAATGCTGAAACATAATTTGTTCTTGGGTAGGGTAACTCTCATTAAGAAGATAGTAGTGTCCCCTCTAAACTGCCATAGTTCATATTGTATGATACACTTCTTCATTTTTGTCATTTCTAAAATTCAGATGTGCCTTAAAATTTATGGCATCTTCTAATTATTTCTGGCCATGTGGTAGTGGTGACGAAGTTTTTAGGAACATAATTTATTTCACTTATTTTCCTTTATAACCACAACTCATGTGATAAAAAGACAAAACAGAATTTAAGTCTAACAGAAAAGAGCTCCTTCAATAGGCATAAAATAAAAACCCTGAGTCATAAGGCAGCATATGTCATAGTATGGCAAGGTCTTTTTTTAGTGCTACACAAAATAATTATACATCTTACATAAAAGGTATCTTGGAGTTGATAAAATGTAATCTGTAAATTCAGTGTAATCCCAATCAGTACCTCAACAGGCTTTTTAAAAATTATTATTTTTAATCCTCATCCCAGCACATGCTTATTGATTTTAGAGAGAGGGGAAGGGAGGAAGAGAAAGGGAGAGAAACATCGATTGGTTGCCATTGCCTTTTATACGTGCCCCAAATGGGGGACCAAACTCCCAGTCTAGGCATGTGCCTTGACCTGTGACCTTTTGGTTTGCAGGATGATACCCAGCCAACTGTGCCGCATCGGCCAGGGCTTAACAAGCTTTTAAAAACTTGGTTGTAATGTTTAAATGAAAGAACATCATAAAAATTATGAAAATCAATATATATGAAGGACAGATTAGTGCTATTAAAGTCTGTACTAAAGACAAAGTCATTAAGAGCACCAGAGCAGACAGGTTATCAATGGAACAGAGTTGAGAGTGTTGAAGTAGCCTAATTTATAGAAATGTTATATGTGATAAAGATGAAAACAATTTTTCAATACATAGTATTGGGTCAGCTGAATAGCCATTAGAGAAAAAAGGAGGCTAACTTGTTATTTCACTTTAAAAAAATTAAAAAAACAAACTTTTATTGAGATGTAGTTCCCAGATAGGAAAGTACACGTTGTTTCAGGATCCAACTGAATAAGTTATGTACGTATCCCCAAAGTATCCACCACATAGATGAAGACATAGACTATCTCCAGCACCCCCATATTCTCTGTGCTCTTCCCACTCAGTACCTTCTCCTCCATTGATCACTACTCTCTGACCTCCATCCATAGAGTTTTACTTGTTTGTGATCTTTGTATAGATTGAATCATATAATAAGTCTTTTTTGTGTCTAGATTCTTTTACTTGACATGTCTGTGAGATTTATTTAGGTTGCATGTAGCAGTTCTTTTCCATTGTATAGTGGTAATTGTGTTTTCACACTTCTGTTGATGGAAACTTTACTTGTGTTACGTGTGTGTGTGGCTAAGATGAGTAAAACTGCCAAGAACATTATCGTACATATTTGGTGGGCATAATTATTTTCTGTCAGAGTTGAGTGGAACTGCTGGGTCACAGGATATTCATATGTTTAATTTTAGTCTACTCAGTTATTCCCAGTTTTCCAGAGCGACTGTATCAGTTTACACTCCTGTCAGAAATGCAACAGAGTTTCAGTTGCTTTAGGTTTTACCAAACCCCCAAAACCATAAAGAAAAAAAGTTTGAGTTCGCATAAAGACAGACAAAACTTATACATGGCACATCTAGCATAAACAAAGTTGAAACTGTAAACATAAACTGAGAAAAATCTGCCATGCATCTTGTTCAAGGAGTAATTTCCTTTAAAAAAAAAAAGTCCTTTTAAATCAATACGGAAAAGACAAATCAATAGACAAGTGGGCACGAGACATTAAAAGATAGTTGAAAGTAAAGACAAATAGTTCAGGAAATGATCCTCAATTTCAGTCATAAGAGAAAAGCAAATTGAAGCTATATTGAAAGCATTTTTAATGTATCAGGTTGGCAAAGATCAAACAATTTCATTAACTTGGCTAAGATGTGAAGAAACAGCTGCTTCCATATAGAAATGTAGGGTTCTAAGCTATGGAAATCAACTTGATAATATCCATTATAATTAAGAATGCACATACCTCAAGAGTAGTACGGATAAATATGCTGTCATTTATTTACAAAATGTAATACTAGAGAACAAGAATGAAATTAATTACATTTCATGCACAATATAAATGATTCTTATGTATAATGTTGAGTGAAAGAGCCAGGCAAAAAATACAGGTTCAAAAACAGACAATGATGTTAGAAGTCAAGGTAGTGTTACTTTTGAGGGCGCTCACTGAACATCAACACAAGAGAGGTTTTGTGGGGCTTGTAATTCTCTGTAACTTGATTTGGGTGCTGGCTACATGGTTGTGTTTATATTGGGAAAATTTATCAAGCTATCAGCTTAGTTTTGGTGTACTTTTTGAAATATATGCTATACTTCAATAAATTCAATTTCTAAGTAAAAATAGTATGTATGCACACAATCATGAAGAATGCACATACTCTTTGTTTTAACAGTTCCCTTCTAAGCTTGTAGACACACATACGCATATAGACACATATGCTTGTATATGTCAGGGTTAAATAGTATAAAGACATTCATTGCTGTGTTTGTAACAGCACGTTTTCAGACAAAACCTAATTACCCATAAGTAGGGAACTGGTTAAATAACTAATGGTATAGTCATACAGTGAATTAATAGCTCTTAGAAGGAGCAAGGCAGTCCTGTGTGAAGTAATTTAGAAACATCTCTTAAGGTAAATGAAAAGACCAAAGTGAGTGAAAAATGCCTGTAGTGTGCTACTATTTCTATATGGGTATTGTATAAGGCATGTACCTATGAGCATATATAAATAGAAGAATATAAAAAGTATATTCTGCCTCTCTGTGAGAAGTGTGTCTGTGAGACAAAATGGGAGATACTTTCTCTGTATACTGTTTTGTGACTTCTAAATTTTTTTTTGAGTTTTTAATTGTGGCAAAATACATACAAAATTTACCATGTACATAGTTCAGTACTGTTAAGTATATTCACACTATTGTACAACCAACCTCCAGAACTTTTTCATGTCCGTCGAACAACTAATTTCCTCTTCCCTGTGACCCTTGACAACCACCATTCTACTTTTCTGTTTCTGAATTAGAGTGCACTAGATACCTCATAAAAGTGGAATCATACAGTATTTGTCTTTTTGTGACTAGTTTATTTTACTTCAGCATAATGTCTTCAAGGTTCATCCATACTATTTTGTGACCATTGAATTCTGTACCACGTTTATATATTAACTAATTAAAAAATTTTTTTTAAACATTTGCTTTTTAGGAGAAGGGAGGGTTGGAGAAAGAGAGGAAGAGAAACATCGATCGGTTGCTTCTCATATGTGCCCCAACTGGGGACTGAACCCACAACCCAGGCATATGCACTGACCAGGAATCAAACCAGAGACCTTATTCTTTGTGAGAATGCCCAACCACCTGAGCCACACTGGTCAGGGCTATTTATTACCTGTTTTTAAAAGAGTGTTAAAATAGAAAGGTTATGACCTTGTCATTCAGAACTGGTTAATTGTATGGTAAAAAGTTGATAGTATATGCTATTCAGCTCAACCAACATTAATTTAATGCCAGTTTGGGCAGCAGAATAACTTACAACAGAGTGCCATTTGAAGCCTATTTCACTATATGTTTCTCCTTTTTCATCTATGGGTGCCAACCAAATGCAGGTTCACCAAGTCCCCAGCTTCTTGACCCTCAGTCTGCTCAGTAGTTTTTCCCCTGGGTTCATTGTCTAGCTTTGGCAACCTCTTTAAAATCTGCCTGTTTACCCCAGGCACAGTTTGACTCTGTGCCAAGTGCACTGCTTCCTTTTTGCAGACTTCTCCTGTATCTCTGACCTGGAAAAAAATGGGGCGGTTTATTCTGCTAGCTGTTAGGAGCTGCTTGAGATCATTATTTTGAAGCGTCGTGCAGTAATATCATTTCTTATGAACTGAAACCCATTGATTCTGTTAAGATTGTTGACTGGATGTGGGGATAGAGGAATGAGTTGAAATGGCTCTGAAGTTTATGGGGGGACTTTGTGCCATTGTCTAGAACACAGGGAGGCAGGCAGGCTTTAGGTGGAAGATATATGACTGGTTTTTGAAAAAACTGTTTTGAGATGCTGGCTTATGAAACAGCTGTAGCTGTGAGCTAGAAATGTGGGTTTAGGACACTTCTCATTATAAATTTAGTGTGTGTCTCTGTACAGGCTGGATAACTCAGTTGGTTAGAGTGTTATCCCAATACACCAAGGTTGTGGGTTTGACTGTGGTCAAGGCACATACAAAACCCAATGAATGAGTGCATTGGAACAACAAATCAGTGTTTCTCTCTCTCTCTTTAAAATTAATTTTAAAAATAGAGAAAAGTATAAAGAAAAAATTATTTATAGAACATAATCATTCTTGAGATTTTAACTGAATTACCTTCTGTGTTTTTTTTTTGGTTACATATATATATAAAACTATATACGTAAACTCACATTTTAAAATGTAGTGGAGGTTTTACACTTTGTATTATGCTTTTTTCTTTGTGTTCTAGTCATGAATGAAGAAGTCCAAAGCCAGTTATGTATTGTGCTTCTGTTAAGAGTCAGCAGCAAAAGAGATCATAAATAAAATTCTGGGTCTTGTTGAAATCACACATGGTGAGATTCTGCACAGATGGAGAAGAAAATGTGGCAAGGACAGAACTTTGGAAACTTGCCTATATTTGAGGATTCAAGAATAAGAAATCATAATCAGAGAAGTAGGAGAATTAAAATGGTGCCAAACTAAGGGTGGAGCAAATTCTAAGAAAAACGTATTTAGCATTATTATGTATTTTTAAAAGGTAAAGCTGGGTGAAGGCTAAGACGACTTTAGATAGGAACTTGTGAAATTGCTAGTTTATTAACAAAGCTCATTCAGTCCAACAATGATGGAATAACAAGGACCAGATTTACCGGGCTACCGGTAACGACTAGAAAACTAGAATATATATAAAGTAACAGCTTGCAGACAGTGAATAACAGGCAACACAGGACTGTGGTCACTGAAATAAGAGAAACTCACTGAGTTTTATGGTTGCCCCAATTTACTGTCTGGAGGTAGTTCTACAGGCTACAGAGCAGGGGTGGGAAACCCAAACAGAGCCCAGTAGTGTCACTGAGTTGAGAAGACAGAAATGGAAGTTGGAGGGGTCAAGGCAGCTATAATTAATGGGGCAGAGTACCAGTGAGGAGGAAGTTACACGGAGAACTCCAGAAATATGCAGATATCTCCTTGTGCTTGACTGTGTACTGATCTGCACATACATGAGAGGAAACCACCTGAGGCCAAAGAACCAACAACTCCACTGGGAAACAGTAGTCTGGAATTCATGAAAGGTTGAGAGTAGTCTTTTTCACTACTCTGAGCATACAGAGGGCACCAAAAATCTGCCCTGGCTGGTGTGGCTCAGTGGATTGAGCACCAGCCTGCAAACCAGAGGGTTGCTGGTTCGATCCCCAGCCAGGGCATGTGCCTGGGTTGTGGCCAAGGTTCCCTGGTGAAGGGCAGGTGAGAGGCCACCACACATTGACGTTTCTCTCCCTCTCTTTCTCCCTCCCCCTCTTTCTAAAAATAAATAAATAAAATCTTTATTGCCTTGGTGATAGGGCTAAATTAACCATAAATTAAAGGCTGCTTTGCACTTGCCTTAACAAAGTGTGAAAAAAACCTTGGAGAATCCAGCTGATTTCAAGAAACTTAATTGTTTGCCAGAGCTAAGCCAAGTACTGTTTAAAGGAATAGAGTGGTACCTCGATACTGGTCACTAATTTGTTTTGGAACTCATTTTGACACCTGCCGAAACCAAGGAGTACTGAATGATGAAGCATTTTGTTTTTTCGGGGCGGTGTAGTGACTCACACAAGTTCTAGCAAGCCTAACAAGTTCCGAGCAAGCACTGAGTACTTGCATTTCTTGTCAAAACGCAACGAGTACAGGGTTTGACGAGTTCTGTAGCTGACGAGTACCGAGATATGACTGTACTTCAAAGTCCAGCACCCAAAACATAACCTGGCATCCACTTAAAAATTACCAGGTATTTAAACAACCAGGGAAGTATGACCAGGTAGAAAATTCAATCAACGGAAATGGACTCAGAGATGAGAGATTTTGGAATTAAGGAACCAAGGATATTAAAGCAGCTATTATAAATATGCTTTATATATTCAGGCAGGTAGAGGAAATGGTTAATGTATTGGGGAGAGTAATGAAAGATATAAAAAGACCTGGATAGAACTTACAGAGATGGAAATGGAATGAAAAAAATACACTGATGGGACTAACAGACGAGGCACAGCAGATCAATGAACTTGAAGACATAACAATAGAAACCGTCTAAGATCAGAGGAAAATGTGGGTGACTGTAATAGGGACAGTAGTCAGCGACACAAACAGGCTAATCTATATTGGAGACTCAGAAAAGAGGGGCACGGAGGACAAAAAAGATTTTTAAAAATTATGACCAGAAGTTTATTTTTTAAAAGATTTTATTTATTTTTTAGAGAAAGGGGAAGGGTGGGAGAAACAGAGGGAGAGAAACATCAATGTGTGTTTGCCTCTCATGTGTCCCCCACTGGGGACCTGACCTGCACCCCAGGCATGTGGCCTGACTGGGAATCAAACTGGCGACCCTTTAGTTCGCAGCCTGCACTCAATCCACTGAGCTACAGCAGCCAGGGCAGAAAATTTCCTAATTTGATGAAAACTGCAAACCCACAGATCCAGGAAGCTTAACAAATCTCAAAGATAGTGAATACAAAGACCTCCACACCAAGGCACATCATAATTAAATTGCTGATAACCATTGGTAAAGAGAAAATTGGAAAGCAGGCAGAGAAAAAAGGATGCATTGTGTGCATGCTAATGTAAGAATGTCAGCAGATTTTTCATTAAGAAACTGAGCAAATCAAAAGATAGGGAGACATTAAAAATTTAAAATTTTCCAATTACATTTGACATAGAATATTATATTAGTATTGGGTATACAACACAGTGATTAGAAATTTGTATAACTCGTAAAGTTATTATCCCAGTAAGTCTAGTACCCATCTGACACCAAGCTGTACCTTACATCCCTGTAACAGTTTTTATAACTGGCAATTTGCACTTCTTAATCCTTTCCCCTTTTCCATATCCCCAAAGCCCCTCCCATCTGGCAACCATCAAATGTTCTCTGTATCCATGAGTTTGTTCCTGTTTTCTTTGTTCATTTATTTTGCTTTTTAGATTTCATGTATAAGTGAAATCACATGGAATTTGTCTTCTCTGACCCATTTCACTTAGCATAATACCCTCTGGATCCATGTTGCAGCTAATGGCAAGATTTCATTCCTTTTTATGGATGGAGTAATACTGCATTGTACATCCACATCTTTATTTTTTTGTCCCTTGATGGACACTTAGGCTGCTTGCATGTCTTGGCCCTTGTAAATAATGCTGCAAGGAACATAGGGATGCATATGTATTTCTGCGTTAGTGTTTTGAGTTTCTTCAGACAAATAGCTAAAGGTGAAATTGCCAGCTCCTTCATTGTTTCTTCGAGTTTTAGTCTGTGTTTTAAAGTCTTACTTTGTTTGATATAACTACTCCAGCTTCCCCCAAGCCCCCACTTTCATGAAAGATCTTTCTCCATCCCTTTACTTTCAATCTGTGTGACTATTTTTTAAAGATTTTATTTCTTTGTTTTTAGAGAGAGGGAAAGGGAGGGGGAAGAGAAGAGGGGCAACATTGGTTGCCTCTTGCACACCCCCATTTGGGGACCCAGCCCACGACCCAGGCATGTGCCCTGACCAGGAATCAAACTGGTGACCCCTCAGTTTGCAGGCAGGCACTCAATCCACTGAGCCACACCAGCCAGGGCTCAGTCTGTGTGACTGTATCTGAAATGGGTCTCTTATATGCAGCATATCTGTGGGCCTTGTTTTCTTATTCATTCAGCCACCCTATGTCTTTTGATTGGAACATTTAATCAACTTACATTTAGTAATTATTGATAGGTATCTAATTATTGCCATTTTATTTATGCTTTACCTTTTTTTCTTTGTCTTAAAGAAGTCCCTTTAGCCCTGGCTGGTGTTCAATGGATTGAGCGTGGGCCTGCAAACCAAACAACTGCGGTTCCATTCCCAGTCAGGGCACATGCCTGGGCTGCAGGCCAGTTCCCACTAGGGGACGCATGAGAGGCAACCATACATTGATATTTCTCTCCCTCTCTCCTTCCCTTCCCCTCTAAAGATAAATAAATAAAATCTTAAAAAAAAGGAAGTCCCTTTAACATTTCTTGTATTACTGGTTTGGTGGTGGTGAACTTCAGCTTTTCCTTGTCTGGGAAGCTTTTTAGCTGTCCTTTGATTCTAAATGATAGGCTTGCTGGGTAATCTTAGTAATAGGTCATAGCTTTGAGCACTTTGAATGTTTTGTGCCAGTCCCTTCTGACCTGCACAGTTTCTGTTGAGAAATCAATGGATAGTCTTATGGGAACTCCTTTGTAGATAACTAATTGGTTTTCTCCTGCTGCTTTTAAGATTCATTGTCTTTTGCCTTTGGCATTTTAATTATGATTTTTCTTGGTGTGGGCCTCTTTGGGTTCAGCTTGTTTGGGACTCGCTGTGCTTCCTGGGATTGTATGTATATTTCCTTCTTCAGGTTAGGGAAATTTTCAGTCATATTTCTTCAAACAGGTTTTTAGTAACTTGCTTTCTCTCTTCTCCTTGTATTCTGTGATGCAAATGTTGGTATGCTTGATGTTGTCCCAGAGGTCCCTTAAATTATCCTCATGTTTTAGAATTCTTTTTTCTTTTTGCTGTTTTGATTGGGTGTTTTCTGCCTTGTGTTCCAAATGCTCGTTAGAGCCTCTGCTATATCTTATCTACTATTGATTCCCTATAGTGCATTCTTCATTTCAGTTATTGTATTCTTGATTTCTGTTCCTTTTTTTGTTTTTTTCTCCTTTTTAATTTTTTTGTCTCCTATCTCTTAAAATTCTCATTGGGTTGATCTATTCTTCCCCTGTGTTCGTTAAGCATCCTTACAACCAGTGTTTTGAACTCTGTATCTGGTAGATTGCTTGTCTCCATTTTGTTTATTTCTTTTTTCTGGAATTTTGTTCTGTTCTTTTATTTGGGACATTTTTCTTTGTGTCCTCATTTTGACTGCCTCCACGTGTTTGTTTCTTTATATTAGGTAGAGCCACTATGTCTCCCAGTGTTGGTAAAGTGGCCTTATGTAATAGGTGCCCTGTGGGACCCAGTGGCTTAGTCTTCCTGGTCACCTGAGCCAGGTCCTCCAGGTGTCTCCCTTGTGTGGGTTGTTGTGCCCTCCTGTTACAGTTGAGCCTTGATTGCTGTTGGGGCATCAAGAAGAGGGATTGACCCCCAGGCTGATTGGCTGTGATTACAACAGAGGAGCTGCAGTGGAGGGGCACACCCCAGGAACAGGATTTGCTTCAGCAGGGCTCTCTGGTGCCTATGAGTCTGCCCTTTGGGTGTGTCATTTGTGGAGGTGGTTGGGTGGTGTTTGGTGTGGTCTGAAGTTGGCCACTGGGTTTGTTGGTTCTGGGGCCTCTTGAGAGGGGCTCTGGTGCAGTCCAAGGTCAGTTGCTCCCTGTGCCTTGCATGGGGCCACCTGGTATGAGCTATATATCAGATGGTTGCTGCTTGTGCTGGGCTTGGATGTGCCTGGTAAAGGCTAAGCTGCAAACTGAGGCTGGCTATCACTCGTGTTGGACTTGAGGCTGCTTATCAAGAGATCTAGGCATGCTGAGGCCAGACACTTTATTTGGGGTTTGTGAACCTTTGAGAGATTTCAGGAAAGTCTGCAGCATGAGCCTAGACGAGCCATTTATATGGAAAAGCCACCGGAAGTGGCTTGGGTGGACCTGCAAGTTGATTGGGACAGGACCTTGAAATCACCAGAGCCACCCAGGTTGATGGAGACCAAGACTTGATGCCTGCCTGTGCCTGCAGGCTGGGTTAGGGGAGGAGTAATGGCTTCTGCCAGTACTTCTGCCTGAGAGAAATCCACTCCCTCCAACCCTCTCCCTGAAGCCAGATAATTCAGTTCTTCCCTGTATGTCTGTGGTATTTTTCTAGTTGTTGCCCCAGCACTGGAACTCAGAACAAGTGAGTCCATTAGCGAGTTAGTCCATGTGCTGGTCCTTTAAGAGGAATGCCTGGGACCCCAGAAGCCCTTCATCTCACTCAGCCACAATCTTTGTTAGTTTTCATAGCCAGAAGTTAATGGGGATTTCTCTTCTGGGCCTGGAGTGCTGGGCTGGGGAGCCTGGTATAGGCCGGGGAGCCTGGTATAGGCCTGGGACCTCTCGCTCCTCAGTGGGACCTCTGCAGCCAATATATCCCTTCCAATTTTTAGCTGCCACACATGGATGTGGGTCCAGCCCATTTCATGTCTCTGTTCCTCCAGCCAGCACTGATTACTGTCTTGAAAAAGAGTGGTTTAGATTTGCTTTCACACTCCAGAATGACCCACAGTAGACCTCCCAGAGTTCTGTTTTGATTAGCAATACATGTTACTGTGAATACTACTGGTTTTCTTTTATTTTTAGTATGGAAAAAAGGTCTAATACTTCACCGATATTAGCTCAGCTAATGATCTACAAATCTCTGAGCTAGGTGTTTAATTATTTTTCAAGTTTAAATTTGAGTGAACTTCAGGAAGTCTGAGATTATAATCAGAACATTTTGATATTTCCAAAGATAATTTTTGTTCAGTTTGTTAGTCTAAGCTAGGAGGTTTTGTTTTTAAGAGAATCTTCCTTTGTCATTTTTTTCCCTATCAGAGACAACAGTTTCAATGGCTAGAACACTAGATTAAACATGAAAATGTCTTCTAGTCCATGCTTTCATTGATAACAAATAAGTTATCTGTGTCAGACCTAGTAACTCCTGGTATACGGAGGCCACGACTACTCTGCATGTGAATATCAATTACTGGTTGAGATATTTTCCTGTACCCTTTAAATTTCCAAATCTTACACATTTGTTCACTTTAAGACTTCTTTAGGATTTATGTATATTTACTCTGTTGACATAAACTCAAGGTACAGGTAGCTACTTATGGCTAGCTCAGTGTTTCTCAAAGTGAGGTAAAGGATGAGTTTTTAAAATTCCCCTGCCAATTATGCACTGATATGTTTGCAAAAAAATTATTAAAAAAGTAAATGGAAGTAACAAAAAACAGACATGCTTAATACATGCTCAAGTAGTTTATTCAGCCGACAAAATTACATTTTAATAATATCAGAAAAGTAACAGTATATACGAAAATTCTGAAAACTGTGTTCAGCCAATTACTACTGCAAAGTTCTCCATTACCTTTCAACTTCATGGGTTTTTTTTTTAGCAATTTAAATAAAGTTAGGAAATAGCAATTGGGTGTTTTAAAACCTGACATACAGTACTTTGAACAACACCGTTTTATGGTTACAGTTGAGCTTATCTCTTCCTTGTTAACCTGTCCGTGTTGGATTGAAGACAGCACTACTTTCAGGTGACAGCATATAACCAAACTGCTGCTATGCTTTGATTTAATAATAGTCCTTTTTTAAAAACTTAATTTTTTGGGATAACATTGGTTAATAGGATCATAAGTCCCAGGTGTACATTTCCATGATATGAGATCTGTATATTGCATTGTATGCCTACCACCTAAAGTCATACCATCCTCTGTCACCATATGGTAGGCTATCTCTTCCCCCCACCACTGCATTTCCTCTAGTAACCAGCACACTGATGACTCTTCATGAGTTTCAGTTTTATATCCCACATATAAGTGAAATCATATGGTTGTTAGCTTTCTCCGACTGACTTACTTTTAAAAAAGATTTTATTTATTTATTTATTTAAGAGAGAAGTAAGGAAGGAGAAAGGGAGAGAAACATCAGTGTGTGGTTGCCTCTTATGCACCCCATACTGGGGACCTGGCCTGCAGCCTAGGCATGTGCCCTGACTGGGAATCAAACCTGGCGACCCCCTGTTTCGCAGGCTGGCACTCAATCCACTGAGCCACACCAGCTGGGGCTGTTCCCTGAGTTTTGACAAATGCACACACCAGTGTATATCAAAATTCTGTCAAGATATAGGGCAGTGGCACTCATTCAGAGGTGATTTTGCCTCTCATGGGACATTTGACAGTTTCTGGAGATATTTTTGGTTCTCCCAACTGGGTGGGGGAGTAATGACATCTAGTGGGTAGAGTCTGGTCACAATTCTTTGTCAGTAGCCCCACCTTTGACAGATATTGATAGCATTATCATAACCTTGGTAAGTTACATCATGCCTCTTATCAGCCAGTCCCCCACTACACACCTCCAGCCTCCCAGAGGTAACCAGCTATTGGTGTGATTTTGTTTTTTTGTATTACAGCTTTGTTCTAGATGTAAACAAGATCAAACATTATGAACTTTATGGTAATCTTGCCTAAAAAGGAAGCATTGTCAATAAATCTTTAAGGAAAGCAAAATTTTTCCCATTAATTTATAATAGAAATCTCTTGTAGGGTTTCACATAAAGGGCAGGATGTTTTCAGCAACATTCCTGTAGCAAACAAAGTAAAGGAGTTCATATTGTTACCAGACGGGAACTAGTCTGGAACGGGTCTGCCTCAGTCTGGCCTGTAGTGTGTGGGTTCTTGAATGTAGGAAAGACTTCACAGCATGAGTCCAGGTGATTTTGAGATATGTTTATTAAGGCTGGGGACAGTGAAACAAAGGAAGGACTTAGGGTAAAAGGAGTTAACAGGAGGGAGCCTTCGTGGTGTTCTGCTTTGGCTTCCTAAAGAAGATATATGAAAAGAGTGAGCCAAGGCAGGGCGGCTCTTAGCTCACTGGGATGTGAAGGTCCTGGAGACAAAAATAAACAGTTGGAATGATCTTCAAACATTCCATAAAGAGTACTTTGTGCAGCCAGGATTTGATAAGACATGTATACCATCCATTTCAAGGTATATGATGGGGTACTCCCAAAATACTGGAATTATCTTTGGAAGGGCGGGCCCCTTGTAGTTCAGGCTTCCCCTGCTAGGTGAGTGTTCCCTAAACCCATCTGTATCTGCACCAGCTGGCGTTGTTGTAAGAGTCTATGTTCTGCGTCAGCGAACTTTTCTTGAAGACTATGAACGCATTTGCCCGTTTCATGATGGATGATTTATGAGTGCACCTGCCCACACTGTGCTGAGTGTTCACCTGTTTTTGACCAAAAATGTCATGACTGCCATGCCCCACCCTCCCTACTCACCTGATCATGCCCAAGCAACTTTTTCTCTTTTTTTAAGATTTAATTTATACACTTCTGGCCAAGATGGAGGTGTAGGTGGGTACACCGTGCCTCCTCACACAACCAAAATTAAGGACAACAAAGATTTAGAAACAAAAACACAACCAAAACAGACAGAAAATTGAACTGTACGAAAGTCTGACAACCATTCAACCAGACAGGTAAGAGGGGCGGAGTCAGCAGCTGGCAGAGAGGGGTCATGGCAGGAAAAGGCGATGGCTGTCAGACCCAGGAGCGCAGGCAGAGCGGGGCTGACCGTGGTCACACATTCATGCGCAGATAAACTAGGCAAAAATGGGCAGCGAGACAGACTGCGTAATCCAGGGTTCCAGTGCCAGGAAATAAAAGCACAGATTGAAAAGGTGCTTGGAGAGACTCCCAGCCTCACAGGAGAGTTCATTGCAGAGACCCACAGGGTCCTAAAACATACACAAGCCCACCTACCTGGGAACCAGCACCAGAAGGGCTTCATTTGCTTATAGGAAGTGGCAGAGGGAACTGAAATTCGAGACAGAGCAGAGCTAGCACCATTGTTCCCTCTCTGACCCTGACCCCACATACAGCATCACAGCCCAGTGACTGGGTTGCCCTGCCCTGGTGAACACCTAAGGCTCTGCCTGTCACTACTTAACAGGCGCGACCTGACCAAAAAATTATGGCTCAAACAGAAGAACAAATCAAAGCCTCAGAGCCAATACATCAATGGCCAAGACATAGCCAACCTATCAGATGCACAGTTCAAAGCACTGGTGATCAGGATGCTCATGGAATTGGTTGATTTTGGTCGCAAATTAGATGAACAAATGAAGGCTACACTAAGTGAAATAAAGGAAAATGCACAAAGAACCAATACTGATGGGAAGAAAACTGGGACTCAAATCAATGGAGTGGACCAGAAGGAAGAAACAACCAAGCAGTAAAGAATGAAGAAACAAGAATTCAAGAAAATAGGGAGAGGCTGAGGAACCTCCAGGACATCTTTAAACATTCCAACATCCAAATTAAAGGGGTACCAGAAGGGGAAGAGGAAAAGCAACAAGTGGAAAACTTATTTGAGCAAATAATAAAGGAGAAATTCCCCAATCTGGCAAAGGAAATACACTTCCAGGAAGTCCAGGAAGCTCAGAGAGTCCCAAAGAAAGTGGACCCAAGGAGGAACATACCAAGGCACATCATAATTACATAACCGAAGATTAAAATGAAGGAGAGAATTCTAGAAGCAGCAAGAGATAAGGGGACAGTCACCTACAAAGGAGTTCCCATCAGACTGTCAGCTGATTTCTCAAAAGACACCTTACAGGCAAGAAAGGGCTGGAAAGAAGTATTCCAAGTCATGAAAGGCAAGGACCTACATCCAAGATTGCTCTATCCAGCAAAGCTTTCATTTAAAATGGAAGGGCAGATAAAGCACTTCTCAGATAAGGTCAAGTTCAAGGAGTTCATCATCACCAAGCCTTTATTATATGAAATGTTAAAGTGACTTATGT
>PVKM010005886.1:0-47073 GCA_004027735.1 Carollia perspicillata | reverse complement strand
TTGGTCATTTCAGGGGTTGCAGTCACTGGAAGATAGGAGTATGTGGGGAGTAGGTTGGAATTGAAAGAGATGGTGATGAAATCTAGTGTTGCTTAGAACTGGCTATAGCCATAACTACTAATGTAGCATGCTATCTTGGATTTGGCAACAAAGGTGATATGGTTTGAAGTACAGTTATCTACTCACTTCCTAGATGTAGAGAAGTTTTCTGTATTCATCAGGGGCTTGGGTGGTAAGCATCAGAAATCAACCCCAGCTAAATTATATGAAAAAGTAATTGTTGGGAAACTTGTAGAATCAATGGGAGGCCTAAAGAGTTAGGCTTGAATACAGATAGGAACCAAGTGGCGTTTGGCTGCAGCAAAAACAGGGCCAGGGGTTTACCCTCTCAGTGCAATGCTCACTAGACTGAAGATGCTGGTGCTTTCACCACATACAAATTCTGAGCCATCTCTATATCTTTGTGTCCTCACCACAGGGTCAAAGTCCCTGATGAGAACATTTGATTGGTTGAACCTATATCCTTTGCCTATCTCTCAGTGCTGAGACAAATATTGGGTCCTTTTAGCTTCAGCTTTAAGATATTGATAGTGGAGAATTATCTTCCAGAAAAAAAGTCGTTCAGATAAAAAAATGTCCATAGCATTTTCCGGACCAGGTACCTGGAGTTGGATTTACTGGTTCCTCCACCGAGCAGGACTGCTCTTCAAGAAGGTGAAGTTGGGTCAGGTGGAACTGGGTAATGTGAGGGGGCCACTCAAAGGAGGGGAACATCTTGTATCTCTGAATGACAACTTGAAATCTTTGCAGAACTTACAGAACAAAGTATATATTAAATGTGGCACAGGCTATGCTGATGAGATGTTAGCTCAACAAGTTCCATCTTCTCTTCCCTTTTATCCCCAAACCTCTCCTGAGCTAACTGGGATCCAGGCTTGGAGGCAGGTGGAGCATGGAGGGCTGGGCTTCCCTTACACTATGTGTCTGATGATTTGTGAATATTTACATATATGTACATGCATAAACATGGATGTATGTAGCTACTATGAAAAGTATATACGGATGCACATTGATGTTAATATGGGGATGAGTGGAGAGGGGATGAAGGTGGGAGACAAAGTTAAAAAAGCAAAAGCAAAAACTTCCCTAAAATTTCCAATATGTAAAATATAATTCTATTTATGTGAAACGATATATGTGTGTGTTAAAGATGTTTTCCAAGCAAATCAAATTAAGCAAGTAAATAATTTTAAGCAAATGCCATATAATTTCATCTGAAAATATTTTGGTAAGAATCTCCCACATGTATGTATGTTTGTACATATCAGAAACAAGGAAAAAGGAAAAAAGTGGACAAGTAAATGCCAGATTGTTAGTATTGGTCACCTCAGGGGGTGGAAGTGGAGAAATAAGGACAGGAGAGATATAATTAGCTTCGCCTTATATGCTTTTGAATTGTATTGTTCACTTGTAATAAGCATGAAAAAATTTAGTACTTTAGTTGGCCTTGGAATTGAAAGAGATTTTAGTAATATCTGCCATATTTTCTCCCATACCCAAGGCAGCATGCTTGAGCAGTTGTGAACATGAAATAGTTAAATAGCAAAATATTAGGGAGGAAAAAAATGGATGGCTTTTATCAAACCTATTAAAGTTAAGGTAATATTTAATGGTTAGAGGTATCACAAAGCTACAGGGGAGAGAGCTCATGAATTTTTGGATGAAGGGTCTTATATACATGTGTATGTACATATGTAGGAAGTAAATAAAATATATTATATATATCTTCATCTTATATGTTAAGAATCATCTAATCATGTAATCATATTTGTAAGAAGCTAAATCTAAATTTTGAAAATTCTTTGTACTAAATGCTTTCAAGTAGATATACTTAAAATTTCAAATTGTTGGACATATTGATTATTTCCCATGTAATGCTGCATAAGCATCTTTTTGGTGTTGTCATTAAAAGTGATGTTTAGAAAGACTATAGGATTGCTAAAACCTTTTCCAAGATTAAACATTAAGAGAAACAAAGAATGATAGGCAAGAAAATGTCCATCCCTAAAAAAAGACCTTTGGAGCTAACAATGACTGTAGTTATTTCTAGTATTTGTTTTATCAGACTTTCTGTAATTAGCTTATAATATTTTTATAATGAAAAAAGAACTGGATAAACTTTAAAAATACTAATTTTAATTCAAGTGCAAAAGTTTCTTTTGACACCAAGCATTTGTAAGTATTCTGCAGAGGTTATTATGATATTAGAGTCATTCTCTCAGCATTTCTGACATTCCATAGATATGTGAAATATTAAATAAGGGCAGAAATATATGTGTTCTCAGTAAGTAACCTTTAGTTGGTTAAAAAATTTCTGTATTCGAAGAACAACCACAAGAAAATGTAGACAGGAAAAATATGAGAATGCTCTGAAATTAATATTGGATCACTATTAGGAAAATGCCAGCGTGGCATGAGGTATTGAAGAAAGGCAATAGGAAAAAAAAAAGATGTTATTTTTGAATCAATATGACAAAAGTACAAGCATTTCCACAGCAGCTCTAGAACAACTAACTTCTCTTTTTATTTAGCTAGTTAGGTAATTTCATTCATTCATTCTCATTTATTTGTTGGTACAAGTATTCATTCATTGAAATATGTACTAAGTTAGGCAAGTTAACCTCCCTGAATGGGAGTTTCCTCATGTGTAGAGTGGGGATCATATGGAGTACTACTCACCTTATTTACAGGGTATTTCTGAAGGTTATGGATAACGAATGTGAAGTTCCTGGCACATCACAGGCACCCCCAAAATAGAATCTGTTGTTGTTATTACTATCGTTCTGATGAGGTGCCTAGCTCAGTGCTAACCGCTCTTGGGCAAAGGTATTCACAACCATTCTGGTGAGGAGGAACTGGTGCCATAGCGTGTTAGATGCTGCTCATAATGAACAGTGTACCACACTGAGTGTGTTCTATCCCATGAAGTAGATTCAGAATTTCTCTATGGTTTTTAGACTGATTTTTTGCTGTCTGTGTCAAGTCCTTAATTGAAAAATGCCTCCCGTCTCTGACTCAGGGCAACCTGACCGATATTTTCACTAATTCTGCCACTGAGACAACCCAGACCCCTCAACCAGTGGTAGCTTAAGGTTTCTTGCTGGTAGAAGAATCACCCTCTACCCACATGTGATGCGAAAAACACGGGCCCCTCAAATCCTTCCAGAGTCAGTTGCTAGGCTTCTTGATAGAAACTGCTGGGTGTGAGTTTTTCTGTGAGCATCTGGTAACAGTAACCCAGTGGTTAATGCATCCCATGGCCACTTGGAATATCTAGAATCACCAGATGGAAGGATGCTGTAAATGAGATGTTATATAGTTAAAAGGACATTTGGAAATCTGGGGATGCACATGTACTTTATGTAAATTCAAATTCATTTTCGACAAACACCATGGTCTCCTGGCACCCAATAAGGGAAGGCAACTCAAACACTTATTCTCATCAGGTGGTAACTCTCATTAGCTGGAACAATTTAAGCTTTAAGTGGCTATGGTGAGTGTACCTAGCATGGTCAGCTGTCAGTAATGGTAACCATTATTTCTGTGTTGTCAGCATCATAGTCATCATCACAGGGCCTTGGGGTGATGATGTGAGGGCTCAACCATGAAAGAACTTGCTCCGATCTCATTCTAGTTCATTGCAGGGTGAACATAGCACAAGGAGACTGCTTTGTGGTTATAAAATCTGGTTTAAGTAGCAAAAGGGATTGTGACAAATGGACACATCCTTCTTTTTACCTGCAGATCCATATGCTGGCAGTTTTTTTTTATCTGTCCTAGAAATCATAATGCTTTAGAATAGCTCTTGTTAATGCCCCCCCTCTCTTATGCTGATTGTTATGTGCCCCCATTAAATGTATTCAGATTTGATTAAAACTCAGAAAATTATGGTGAGGCAAAGCACGCAGTAATTCCTGTGTGCAACAACTGTATGCAGTTCATCAGAACTGGTAGCTGTTTTAGTTTTGGCCTTCTGTGAAGCAGAGCCTGAGACAAGGATAGTTAATTTGGGAGGTGATCCTCTGAAGGAATAGGGAAAGTGAGGCAAGGGAGGAGGGAAAGATAACGTAAGGATGCATTATTGAGGTTGTCACATTAAGCAACTGGGACTAGGTTCTCCTGGAACTTTGGAGAAGCATACACAATACCTCTCAGCAGCCTCCATCTGAAGGACTGGCTCCTGTCACCCATAGCTGAGGATTTCCTGGGAGTTTAACTGCCCTGAAATTCTGGGATTACGTTTGCACATAGTTGGGGTGGAATTCAGAGAAGGCCATGAGGTAAAAGAGAAACAAAACCAAACAATCCACAGGCATAAAGTCCTCCAAAAATCTGCTCTTCCATACAAGCAACAAGAACTGTCAAAGTCAACTTTTTTAAAACTCTGGAAACTAATCAAAGGTTTTAATAATCCAAGGAGTATTTACTGAAGAGAAAGAGCTGAATCTCATTAAGAACTGGAAGACTTTGGCATTTCAAGGTTGATGACAAAATTTAAGAGGAAAAACTGGTGAATTAGATGTCTCTGGGAGGGGGGTTAAAAGCTCTCAAATATTTCTGCAAGTATAGAAGGATGCATAGGGCTACGCATTTACTTAGGAAAGGCCTGGAAGGCCCTAAGCTCTCAGTTTAGCTGACCTTAAAGCTCTGTGCAAGCTAGAAGTGAAAGCAAAGGCAGAGTTGGAAATGCCCTGCTGAAGAGTTGAAAGTGTGCCCTAACATACGCATAGAATCTCTGGGCAGAGGCTGGGAGACTCATTAGTTCAAGGCATTTCAGTAAACCTCTGTCCAATTATTATTTAATAACTAAGCTAACAGAGCAGAGACTGCAGTGACTGCATAGGATAAAGAATATAGACTTTACAGAATTAGTTCAGGAAACTCACCAAACAACATGAACAAAAACAACTGGCTGGGTGGCTCAGTTGGTTAGAGAGCATTGTTCCTTACACCAAAAGGCCGTGGGTTCAGTTTCTGGAGAGAGCACATCCTAGGTTATGGGTTTGATCCCTGATTGGGGTGCATATGGGAGACAATCAGTGGATGTTTCATTGATGTTTCTCTCTCTCTTTTTTTCTCTCTCTCTCCCTTCCTTCCTCTCACTCTAAAAATTAATAAACATATCCTTGGGTGAGAATGAAGAAAACAAAACAAACAATAAATTCTAGAAAGAAGAGGAATCTTGTTCCTAGAGTTGACACATTATATTATTTAAAATGTCCAGTTTTCAACAAAATATTATGAAACATGCATAGAAGTAGGAAAGTATGGCTCATACACAGTAATAAAAGTAGTCAATAGAAATGGCCTCTGAGGAAACCCAGATACTGTACTTAGTGTATAAAGATGTTAACTTAGCAATCATAACTACCTTTAAAGATAAAATATAAAGGAAACTATGTCTAAAGACTTAAAGGAAAGTATGCAAACAATGTTTCACCAAATACAGAATATCAATAAGAAGTTAAGAATTATTAAACAATTGAATAGAAATTTTGGAGTGAAAAAGTACAATAACTGAAATGAAAATGTCACTAGAAAGGATCAACAGCAGTTTGAAACGGCAGATGAAGGGATCAGTGAGCTTAATTTGGCTGGGGTGGGTAGGGAGTGGTGGAGGGTAAATGCAGACAGCTATAATGGAACAACATTAAAATAATTTTTAAAAAAGAGAAAGGATCAGTGAACTTAAAAGCAAGTCAACTGAGATCATCCCATTTGTAGAACAAAAAGAAAGAAAGGTGATCTCCCCTATAAGTGGAACCTAATCATCAAAAATAAACAAGTAAGCAAAAATATAACCAGAGATATTGAAATAGAACAAAGTGACAGTAACCAGAGGGGAGGGTGGAGGGGATAATGGAGGGAAGAAGGGGAAGGGTCGTCAAGGAACATGTATGAAGGACCCATGAATGAAGCCAAAGTGGGGAAGGATTGAGGGTGAGAGGTGGAGGTGGGTGGGTGGGGGAGAGTAGTGGCAGGAAAATGGAGACAACTGTATTTGAACAACAATAAAAAAATAAATAAAATATTTATAAAATAATGGCTTAAAATTTCCCAAATCTGATGAAAAACATTAATTTGCACATCCAAGGAATTCAACACATTTCAAGCAGGATAAACTCAAGAAGATCCACACCTCATACACAGACACAGACATCACAGTCAAACTTTTGAAAGTCAAAGACAAAGAGAATATTGAAAGCAGCAAGATAAAAGCAACGGCAACTCCTCATGTACCAGGGATGCACATAAGAGTGTTGTAATAGTCAAAAAGTGGAAACAAATGGCAAATGGCAATCAATGATGAAGAAACAAAGTGTAGCATATCCATACAAAAGAATATTATTTGGCTTTAAAAAGGAATGAAGTTCTGGTACAAGTTACAACATGGATGAACCTTAGAATCAGTATGCTAAATGAAATAAGTCAGTCACAAAAGACCATTATTGTATGATTAATGTGAAATGTCCAGAATAGGCAAATTTATAGAGAAAGAATGTAGATTAGAGAAGAATGGAGATTGACCACTGAGTATGGGATTTCTTTTTGGACTGATGAAAACGTTCTGGAACTATGTGTGGTGATTGGCACACAACACTGTGAATGCTGAAATCACTGAATTAAAGACTTTCTATTAAAAGGGTGAACTTTATGAAATGTGAATGTCATCTCAACAAAGTTGTTATTGAAAATAAAGCAAACCAGCTGGTGAGTGCTTGAAGGTGGTCAATGCCCGCTGAAGGTGACTTTGAGCTCACATGCACTGCCCACTGCTGACCGGCGTGCTGAAATCAGAGGTGAGTTGAAGGGATATGGTGTCCAGCACCAAAGAAATCTGCTACAGTAGCCTGTTAATAGATGAAATGCATTGCATGTATGTGCTATTCCTAGTGTTTTAGGGGTGAATTTGTTCTTCGCTAAACATAATTTTAAATTTTAATAATTTGAACACATCACTAATACCTCTTTTCTTTACTACACATTTCACAACAGATAGTCACTTAGAAATATGTGGAGAGAGCATGAGAGAGCTGCTGCTTCTGAGATTTCCCATCCCAAATCTTTGCAAGCACAAGAGTTACTTGAGAAGCTAATAAAAATGTTGACTTTGGGTCTCTCCTACTCTCTAAACTCCACCTCCCACTCCCACTCCTTCCACCTCCCAATAAATAGTGTGTGTGATTCCATTGGATAGAGAGGGGCCCAGGTGTCTGCATAGCCCCAAAACACTCCCGGTGATTCTGATACTGGCAGTCTGATCTTGTCCAACTCACTAGTCTTACAGGTTAAATACTCGAGGCACATGACTTGTTTGAGGTTCCTGACAGAGGCAGAGGTGTAGAGCAGGAATCTAAATTCAGGTCTTGTCACCTGCGGTATTGTGCTCTTCCCACTACATCACAGTTTTCTCATATTTTGGGTTCCCTGTGTTCACTGCTCAGGGAAGTGGTCCACATACCAGGGAAAACATTAAAGCCACCATGCGCCTGCCCACAGTGTGGGCAATCAGAATTAGTGCTGCTATTACACATAAAAAGCATTCTGTGCAGAGCCTCAGAATGTGAGCGATGCCCCTGTGGCCACCATGAGAGGGCCAACAAATGCAATGATACATTTAAAGTCCTTGGAGATTTCATAGAGTGGTAAACCAAAGACCTTCTAATTACCTTTTTTTCTTGAACCAGAGCTATACAGTGATAAGCAGCCACATACTTTCAAACACGTGGATCACGGATTTAAATCTTCAGTCTTCTGCTGGCATCTGATATCATGAAACCACAACTGTAGAGAATTCCAGTTCATGGTTACAAATAAAGTTGGTGACAAAGATCAGAGACAGAGGAAGGTATGAGACAGAGTGCTATGTGCACTCTTCCAGGATAAAAGATTAGCTTTGAACTTAGATTATTGTAAATTGATACCACTGGGCTGGGATGGAGAATGAGAAGGTTCTAGGCTGATGAAACCTCATGTGCAAAGGCCTGGTGGCATGGAAAACAGTGCATTAGGGGCACTGGGAACAATAGGGAGTCTGGTGTATCTGGGTGAAGAAATGTGTGTGTGTGTGTATAGTCAGGGATGGGGAGGGGCATGAACACTGAGAGAAGAGGTCAGAGCCGGGGCCAGGACCCAGATCACTTAAGAGCTTAAAGGCAATTTGAAGAAGCTTTGACATCATTTTACTAACAATGGGGAATCCTAGGAGCATTTCAAGTGACAGAATTGCATTTTAGGAAGATCACTCAGGTTGGAGAAGGGGGAGAGGTTGGAAAGGGGGTACAGGAACAGAGAGCACTTAGAAATGATAGCGGCATGACCTGAGGCGATGTGAAGAGTTCTTCCCATGCTTGAGGACAACCAGTTTCAGTTGCGGCCGTTGAGCCAGTCCTCAGGAGACCGATCTTGGGAATCCTGTGCCTACTGCCTCTTTACATCTTAGGAGACATTCCAGTGATCAGATTTCAGCGATGCAGACTTGAATAATGGGTATAAATGTTACCAGAAAAACTGATGAGGAGAGGAGAAGATATAAAAAGAGGGAAGGGAAAGGAAGAGACAAAATATATGTGAATGTGTAAGACTTAGAAGAATTATTAAGAGGTCACTCTTAGGCTGCAAAAATATCTTATAAGCATTGCTTTAAGAAACACCCAGAATTTCAAGAGGAGTGTCTTCTCTAGTGATAAATTTATTTCTAAATGCATTTTAAGGAGCTCATCATTAAAGTAAATGAATTATCTCATAGTGATCTCATATATATATTATGCCAGAGAAGTAAAAGGTTATGGAGTCACACAAAGGAAACTGATTAGTGTTCTGCGGTTTGACAGGGTGTCTTCTGAGCAGGAGCCAGGGCCTAACTCTGCATCTCAGAGGCTTTCAGCTTTCCAGAGAAGGGCTGAAAAATGTGTACTCACTGGGGCGGTGAAGGAGGCTAGGACTGGAAACCAGGTTACCAAATCCCATCTGGGGCATGTGGGCAGATGTGAAAAGTGGGAGGAATGTTCAGATCACACCATTTCCTAGTGAAAATGCCCATGCAAACTTACAACCATAGCAACACAGTAGCCTTATTAATATAAAAAAAAAATCTGTCGATTGCAGTTAAATTGACCAAGAAAGAAATCACACACACAAAAAAACCTCTCTCCACTTTGTACTTCTTACTAACAAGTGAAGTTGTGAATTTATTTTTATTTCCCTTTTATACTTGATTAAGAATGCTGTATTAGAAGATTTCAATTTCTCAATTACCCTTCTAATACAAAGACAAAAGATTTTAAAATGCAATCTGTATTTGAAGAAGATAATTCTCTTATGACTCTACAAGGGGAGAAATAAAAAAAATATAAAGTAGTCTGGCCAAGATGGAGGAGTAGATAGATATGCTTTGCCTCTTCACACAACCAAAAGAAGGAAACAACCAATTTAAAAACAAGAAACAACTGGAACTGCAAGAAAATCAAACTGTAAGGATGTCAGACAACCAAGGAGTTAAATAAGAAACATTCATCCAGACTCATAGGAGGGATGAAGAGGACACGCAGCAAGGCAGTGACTGGCAGACTGGGCAGTCCTGCATTTGTGTGTGGATAAACAAGGAGAAACAAATGGGGAGGGAGACAGACCGCGCAACCCAGGGTTCCAGTGTGGGCAAAATAAAGCCTCATAACCTCTGGCTGTAAAAACCTGTGGGGTTGTCACAGTGGAGAAATTTCCAGTCTCTTCAAAGTGGGGTGAGAGCTGAGCAAATGGCATTGTTCCCTTTCTGACCCATCCTCCACGTACAGTGTCACAACACAGAGAAGTGGGTTGCCCCACCCTGGCAAATACCTAAGACTCCAGCCCTTACAATGTAACATGTGCATTGAGGCAAAGAAATATGGCTCAAATGAAAGAACACATCGATTAGATTTCTGGCCAAGATGCAGGCATAGGTAGACCACTTTGACTTCTCGCACAACCAAACGAAGGACAACAATAAATTTAAAAACAAAAAATAACCAGAACTGCCAGAAAACCAAACTGTATGAAAGTCTGACAACCAAGGAGTTAAACAAGAAACATTCACCCATACCAGTATGAGGGGTGAAGACAGGCAGCCGAGGTGGAGAGGATTTGCAGCAAGGTGATGGCTGAAGGACGGGGTGAGTGAGGTGGCAGCTGGCAGAGCAGGAAGTCTCACATCTGTGTGCAGATAAACTGGGAGGAACAACTGGGAAGCAAGACAGACCACACGACCCAGGGTTCCAGTGCAGGGAAATAGAGCCTCAAAACCTCTGACTGGAAAAACCTGTGAGGGTTGAGGCAGAAGGGGAAACTCCCAGCTTCACAGGAGAGTTCATTAGAGAGACCCACAGGGTCCTATAATGTACACAACCCCCCCCTCTTCCCACCAGGAATCAGCACCAAAAGGGCCCAATTTGCTTGTAGGTAGCAGCAGAAGTGACAGAACCAGCAGAGAGTTGAGCAAAGCAGCATTGTTCCCTCTTGGACTCCTCACCCACATACAATGCCACAACACAGCCAGGAGGGTTGCCTGGCCCTGGTGAATACCTAAGGCTCTGCGCCTTACTATGTTAACAGGATCCCCAAGAGAAAAAAATATGACCCAAATGAAAGAACAGATCAAAGCTCCAGAAAAAATACAGCTAAATGATGAAGAGAGAGCCAACCTATCGGATGCAGAGTTCAAAACACTGGTAATCAGGATGCTCACAGAAATGGTTGCAAAATAGAGGAAAAAGTGAAGGCTATGAAAAATGAAATAAAGGAAAATGTACAGGGAACCAACAATGAAGGGAAGGAAACCAGGACTCAAATCAATGGTTTGGAGCAGAAGGAAGAAAGAAACATTCAAGCAGAACAGAATAAAGAAACAAGAGTTCAAAAAACTGAGGAGAGGCTTAGGAACCTCCAGGACAACTTTAAACATTCCAACATCCAAATCATAGGGGTGCCAGAAGGAGAAGAGGAAGAGCAAGAAATTGAACACTTATTTGAAAACATAATGAAGGAGAACTTCCCCAATCTGGCAAAGGAAATAGACTACCAGGAAGTCCAGAAAGTTCAGAGTCCCAAAGAAGTAGAACCCAAGGAAGCACACACCAAGGTACATCATAATTACATTTCCTAAAATTAAAGACAAGGAGAGAATCTTAAAAGCAGCAAGAAAAAAGGAGACAGTTACCCATACTGCAAAGGAGTTCCCATAAGAGTGTCACCTGATTTCTCAAAAGAAACCTTCCAGGAAAGAAGGGGCTGGAAAGAAATATTCAAAATCATGAAAGGCAAGGACCTACATTCAAGGTTACTCTATGCAGCAAAGCTATCACTTAGAATGGAAGAGCAGATAAAGTGCTTCCCAGTTAAGGTCAAGTTAAGGGAGTTCATTATCACCAAGCCCTTATTATATGAAATGTTAAAGGGAATTACCTAAGAAAAAGAAGATCAAAACTATAAACAGTAAAATGACAATAAACACACAACTGTCAACAACTGAACTTAAGCAAAAACAAAAACAAACTAAGCAAACAACTAGAATAGAAACAGAATCACAGAAATGGAGATCACATGAAGGGTTATCAGTAGGAAGGGGGAAGGGGGGAAAGGGGTAAAAGGTACAGGGAATAAGAAGCATAATTGGTACAAAATAGACAGTGGAGGTTAAGAATAGTATAGGAAATATAGAAGCCAAAGAACTTATATGTACGACCCATGGACGTGAACTAAAAGTGGTGAATGATGAAAGAAATGGGGGTACTAGGCAGAGGGGGGATAAAAGGGAGAAAAAAATGGGACAACTGTAAGAGCACAACCAGTAAAATAGACTTTAAAAAAGAAAATACAAATTAATAAAAAAGGAGGAGTTGGCTTGAGACCCTTGTCTAGGCACCAGAATGAAATCACAGGTTTCAGGTGACTAGAGACCTGAGTTAATATGGGCCATGCATCGTGGCCAAGAGAAGGGAATGCCCTGAGAATTTTAGGGCCTTTTTCTAAAGAGCAGGACTCAGACTGAGGAGGGAGGTGAGTCATGCAAGCACAGGGCCAGAGCTTATTTTTATTCAAGCTTTTGATCTTTTGTTTATCATAGACTTGCTTGCATTCATGTTGGTTTTTAAAAATATTGCATTAAAGTATTATTTGTCTTTGTTACTGAGTTTTTGGTGCCCCCTTAACATTTTCACCTGAAGTGGGTGCCCCATTGCCTCACCCTGGTTCCTGCCTTGCTAGGGGAAAAGCATTAACACATAAGGAAAAAATTAATAGTGCATTTAGGAACTCTGTTTGCATTTTGAGCTGCATTTGAGAAACAAAATTTATGTTCTCTAGGTCCAGATGTCTTGAGGCTCTAAATCCTGTTTTCCCAGGGCCAGGATGTGTAGAATTGGACATTTCACAATGTAGGGGAAATACCAAATCTTCATGGTATTTTCCATCTGGCTGCTTTGAAGATTTTCTCTTCACTACTGGCTCTAGGCAGTTTGATTATGTTATGCTTTAATGAAGTTTTTTCTTGTGTCTCATGTTTGAGGTTAGCTTGAGCTCCTTGGATCTGGGGGTTTATAGTTTTCATTAACTTTAGAAAAGTTTAAGGCATTATTTCTTCACATATAGTTTTTTCTGTCTCTTCCACTTTTCAACAGGGACTCCAATACTCCAATCACATGTATATTAGGCCACTTGAGGGTCTCTGGTGCTCATTTGTTTTTTTTCAGTCTTTTTTTCCCTATGAGTTTCATTATGGATAATTTCTATTGCTATGTCTTTAAATTCACTAATTGTATTTTATTCCATGTCTAATACATTTTTAAACCTATCCAATGTATTTTTCATTTCAGACATTATAGTTTTAACATATGGAAGTTTGACTTGGGTCATTTTTACATATTTTATATCTGTCTTTAGCATACTTAAATTTTCCTCCATGTTCTTGAACTTCTGAAATGTAATTATAATGACTGTTTTAAAGTCCTTGTCATCCTAGCTGGTGTGGCTTAGTGGATTGAGCACTGGCCTGTGAACCAAAAGGGTTACTGGTTTGATTCCCAGTCAGGGCACATGCCTGGGTTGTGGTCAAGTCCCCAGTAGGGGATGCAGGAGATGCAACCACACACTGATGTTTCTCTCCCTCTCTTTTTCCCTCCCTTTCCCTTTGGCTAAAAAATAAATAAATAACATTTTATAACAAATAAAGTCCTTGTCTACTAATTCTAATATCAATTGTTATCTCTTGGTCTGTTTCTATTAATTAATTTTTATTTTTATTAAGGATTGTATTTTCCTATTTCTTTGTATGGCTAGTAATTTTGGATTGGATGCTAGACATTGTGAATTTATCTTGTTGGGTGCTGGTTATTTTGAAATTCTTGTGGATATTCTTGGTGCTCATTCTGGGATGTAGCTACATTTGTTGGAAACAGTTTGATTTTTTTCAGGTTTTTTTTTAAACTTTGATAGATGGAACCAGAGCGACCTCTAGTCTAAGAGTGATTGGTCCTCACTACTGATTCTTGTACCCAATGGGCCATGACATATGAGATTTTTATACTTTGGCTGGTGGGAACAGGAACTAATTCCAGCCTTGTGTGAGCAACAAGTATGATTCTTATATTATTAGTTATTAATTATTGTGTTATTTTTCATACAAACAACTATAAGCCTTCTTTTGCCCCATCCTGTATATGTTGATCAGTTTATATAAAAAGTCAAGAGGGACCCTCTTCAACCTCCGGCATTCTCTTTGTGAAGTTCTCAGCTCTGTGATATTCTACCTTGTGAAGCTCTACCTGCCTTGGCCTTACAGAGTCCCAGCTCCATCTCCTCACTTCAGGGAGACCTCCTTGCTCTGTGTCATGGAAGCTCTTTGCAGGTAGTAGGCTGGGATAATCATAGAGTTTGACTCATTTGTTTCCCCTCTCTCAACAATCACTTTCCTGAGCTGACTGGTGTCCAGTATCTAAAAACTATAATTTCATGTATTTTTCCCATTAAATTTTTAGTTTTTATTTTCAAGAAGGAGGGTTTGTTAGATTCTCATTCCTTTACTTTGCCTGAAACAAAAGTTTCCAACTTTATGGCTTCTGAATGTGATTGATGAGTAATGTATTTGGAGAACAGAATAAATTACAACTTGAACGATCAATTAAAACTTCTTAATAATTTAGGACATTCTAATAAAATTTATATAATTTTCAAGTGACAAAACATAATTCTCATAATTTTCACATAATTATTTAGTGAGCAAGTGGCAAAGTTTTATTTCTCATTAATGAGGTTACCAGAACAATGATAGAGGCAGTTTGAAAATGGAGACACAGAGGAGGTAATGAGCTATTATTGGGAGGCTTGGAGAGAGAGAGAGAAAAGGGAAGGACAAAGAAGGGAAGAGAAGGAGAGAGGAGAGGAGAGGAGAGGAGAGAAGGGAGGAGAATGGCTCTGGCTGGGTGGCTCAGTTAGTTGGAGTGTTGTCCCACACACCAAAAGGTTGTGGGTTTGATTCCTGGTCAGGACACATACCTACGTGTGGGTTTGATTCCTAGTCGGGGCACATACTTAGGTTGTGGATTTAATCCCGGGTCAGGGTACATCCGGCAGGCAACCAATAGATGTTTCTCTCTCACATTGAAGTTTCCCTCTCTCTCAAATCAATAGATACTTCCTCAAGTGATGATTAAAGAAATAAAAAAAAACAGAGAGAGAATAAATGAAAAAATATGCTGGAATAAGATTGCTAAATCAGAAACAAAACTGGTTAATGCTCCAATGGCCAATAAAATCACAACCTTTGGGATTATCTTCTCAGCTGAACAGAAATAATTTTTATTTCTAGTATACAAAAACTTATTTGCATAGTATTAATTTTCCACAAGTTAACATTTAACCTTTGCAGACTTTAAAATATCTGGACCTTAATTAATAGTAATGATGAGTGAAATAAAAGTTATCTTCCCCTAGATATTCAAATGACCTTTCGTTAGGCTGAAGACAGTTATTTTACTAGTGCATTGATTGTGTGCAAGTCAACTTTTTTCATCATTTCCATGTTTTGGAAATCTTCTTAACATACGAATTACCTGTAACTCAGTGATATGTGCCATTTCCTAGCTAGTCACTCTCAGCCAAAATTTCCTCACTTAATGAAAAGATTAAACTAGAGCAGTGGTTAATAACTGTGGTTACATGTTAGAATCACCTGGGGGAGCTTTTCGACAATACTAAAGCCAGTCGATTCAGATCCAATAAATCAGACTCTTTGGGGGAGAAGTCTGGGCATCATTAATTGTTAAAAAGCCCTTCATTTATTCTGATGTGAGGCCACTGGTCAGATTGGGTTGCTCAGACCCTTTTAAAAAATGCTCTGTGATTCTATGGTTTGAGATATAGGCAAATCACTTTTATACTGAATATAGTGGACATAAATACAAGCTCTGCTAACTTCCCTGCATTATCAGTGACTTGGAAATGATTCAGGGTTGCAAGCATTCATTCCATAATGTGAAAGCAATGGGAAAGGCCAGGGGTGGGACAGCTGGAATGACTAGCCTTTGTTTTCTGATTAGATATAGTCAGCTTGAGTTGTTAGAGATAGGAATGTCTGAAATCCATGTCTTAAAGGAAAGGAAGGAAGGAAGGAAGGAAGGAAGGAAGGAAGGAAGGAAGGAAGGAAGGAAGGAAGGAAGGAAGGAAGGAAAGGAGAGGAGAGGAGAGGAGAGGAAAGGAAAGGAAAGGAATGTCAAATTAATTTTGTGCCCCTGACTATCCTGTTGAGATTATTCCTCCTCCCAGAACAGGGATTCTTTCACAGTTATTATCAGAGATTGCATTTCTGATATAAGACTGCATCAATAAATCAAGGCCATGACCAATAATATCCACAAAAAGGAAATAATACAAGTATGAGTCTTTAAAATGATTTCAAAGAACATAATTCTATTTCATATTCTATTCTTTCATGCTTGTTATCACTGAAAAGTATTTCAGGTAGCTTTTTTTTTATTGGAAAGCATTTTTGAAAGCAAGCACTTTTGAAATTCTTCACCCTAAAATTCACTCATGAGAAACACATAGTAAACGTAACTGAGCAAGACAGAAATTAAAAGAAAAGTTGCTTAACTTGGTAAGAGTTTTTCTTTTTAATCATTAATTAATGTTGAATTTTCTCCAGTCACTTTTGGGCATCTTTCTCTGTAAGTGCATGACTTCTTTTCTTTCATTGCTTAATGTAGTGAGTGGTATTAATAGGTACCCAAATATCAAACAGTGTTTATACTCACTAGATAAATCCTACTTGATCATGTAGATTATTCTTTTTTTTTAAATTTGTTCAGTTATAGCTATTCCACATTTTCCCCCATTGCTCTCCCCTGCCTCACCCTCACTCCCACTTAATACATATTTTATTTGATTCCATTTATTTCCTCTCTGACATTTTTAATGATCATAATCTTCTTTCTTTTTAGTGAAATACTCTTGTGAGTTGAGTAGGGATGCTATTAATTTTCCTAGCCATTTGACAAGTTAGAACACTAAGACCCAAAGGTGGTAAATTACTTATTCATCAAGAACAAACAGCAATAAATGACAAAACCTATACTTCCATGTTTGGCTCCAGATTTCTGGCCCAGGGATTTTTTTCTCCACTCTCCTCTAAGAAATTTATGTTTTCATCAAGCAAATATCCCAATCACTAAATATTTCAGATAACCTTACAATATTTCACATAACCTTAGAATAATGTCTTGAAAACAGGATTTTAAATTCCAGTGGCATTATTAATGCTGTTTAAATGCCTAATTCCCAATGCTTTCCTTTTAAACAAATTTTATTTTCCACAATAACGGCTTTCACAACTACATTTAACAATCATGGGGCTTGGGAAAAAATGTGAGGTGGAAGAGGGAGGAGATGAGAAAAAGAGAGGTCAGATGGATGGCTTACCATTAGCTAAGCTAGCGAATCACTAGGATGAGTGGAACTGAGGAAGAGCCTGCATCATTGGGCTTCGAGAAGTTTGGATGCATTAGTTTGATGGTACCAGAATCTTGAGAATGAAGGAAATCATTCAGGGTGTGGGGAACAAGTAGAAAGAAACACGAAATGCCAACATTTCTGTGGATAGAGGAAGAGGAACCAAGAAGATGCCTGGAGAGGAGTCAGAAAGGGAAGGAGAAAAGCAGGAGAGGTCAGTATCCTGAAAGCCAAGGGAAGAGAAGAATTCTCTGCCCTTCCCACCCAACCTTGTCTTCTCCAGGCCTCCCCGTTTCAGTAAGTGGCTCGCCATCTACCCATCAGTTCAAGGAAGCAAACAGGTATTTTTCTGACTTACTCCCCCAACATGTTTCCATCAGCAAGTCTTACCAATTCAACTCTTAATTATATCTGAATGTATTCACTTCTTTCCCTTTCCACAGGCACCTCCCACCCCATGATTTCAAGACACTAATACCTCTCCCCTGTACAGCTGCTGCAACCTCTACAGTCATCTCCAGCCCTCTGACCCTGTCCCCACTTTACCTACACAACTCTCCGCCTCTCAGACAGAATGCTTTTATGAAAGCGCAAATAAAATCATATCCAATCTCCAATTAAAACTTTCCAGTTGTTCTCTATTGTACTTCCATTAAAATCTAACCTTTTTATGATGACCTTAAGGAACCCACATCTGTCCCCTGTCCAGCTCTCTGACCCCATCCTGTATCATTCTCTCATTGCTCATGAATTCCAGACACAACAGCCTTCTTCCTGTTCTGTGACCAACCAAGTCCCTCCCCGCATCAGGACCTTGCCTTTGCTGTCCTTTGTCTACATCGCTGTGCCTTAGACCTATGCAAGGATAGCCCTTGTTTTCATTCAGGCTCCATTGTAAATATCACCTCCACAGAAAGGTCTTTATTGACCACCCTCTCTAATTAGCAGGCACTCGCTGTATTAATTCGCCAGAGTTGCTGTCACAAAGTACTACAGACGTTGTGGCCTAAGCAACAAATGCATTGCTTCACAGTCCTGGAGGCCAGAAGCCCAAAGTCCTGCTGTTGGCAGGGTGGGTTTCTTCTGAGGGCTGTGAGGGAGAATCTGTTCCTGGCTTCTCTCATTGCCTTGTAGATGGCCATATTTTCCCTATGTCTGCCTGCATCATCTTTCTGTGGAAGTCTCTGTGTTCAAAGTTCCCCTTTTTGTAAGGACACCAGTCATATTGAATTAGATCCCACCCTAATGATTTCACTTTAACTTGATTACCTCTGTGCGGACTGTATCTCCAAATAAAGTCACACTCTAAGGTACTTGGGGTCAGGACTTCAAAATATATGGGAACATAACTCAACCGATAATGCCCACGTCCAGTTGCTATCACTTCACATGGTTTCCTTTTCTTCATAACATCTGTCCCTATCTAAATCACATTGTTCATTTTTTTGCTTGCATTTTAGTATTTGTAGAAGCTCCATAGAACAGACACCTTGCCTGTCTTTGGAACAGGCTTGACTGGTGCCCTTGATATATCCTGTTACCATAGATACCAGCAGCTTGTCATCACAAGCATCTGCAATGTTCTGTCTAAGGCTTGCTCTTGCATGAGGCAGGCTGGGGGTGTTGGAAAGTTACTGACAGATGAGAATTGGTGGCAGAATGTCTGTTTCCTCACCCCTTGAGGGGTGCAGTGCTGAAATTTGCTTTCTGCTGTTTTTGAGAGGTCCTAAACAAGACTGAGCCAAGTTACCTATACTGCTCATGAGTGTACCTACATTGGCTTTCCCTCTTCTCTGATCACATCCTCACTTCCTCACCAGTGTTTCCTGGGATCCCTTCCCAAACAAACTACTTACCCTGAACTCCTCTCTCTGGGTCTGCTCCCTAAGGGAACCTGACTTAAAACAATCTTTATCACTATATACCTATTTATGGTAAATACTTAGTAAGTTATAATGAATGAATCAATAGAGGGAGGTGGTCCAAAACACTGTCAAATGCTGTAGAAATAGGTCTAGTAGAAGGAACCTTTAAAAAAAGTCAATTTTATAATTGTGAGATCAGTAGCTGTTGCTAGAGGAACTGACTTGAATGGTATGGCGGCAAGTCTAATTTTGGTGGCTAGTGAGGTGAAAAAGGTAGACAGCAAGGGACAGGAAAGAGTTTACTTTACATGAGAGCGGTGCAAAAGGAAGTTGTGTATTTTTTTTTTAGTGGAAAACTTTAACATAATTAAGGCTGATTCAGTGGAAAAGGAAAGAATGAAGATAGAAGTGAGAAGGAGGACCACTAGTGGGTCAGTCTTAGGCAATAAACTAGAGGTTAGCTTAGTAAGTACCGATGGAGGACCAGCATGGGGAAACAGAGGCCTCTGGTATACCAGGAAGGTAGGCAGGAGGTAAGACCTGGTAACCAGAAACATGAATATATGAATACTTATACAGTTATGTATATACTAGTACTCTTTATTTCTGATTTAGTAAGTAACAGGTGTTCATTGCAGAACAGTTGAAAAGTACATAAACAATAACATTATCAAGCACTTAGACTATTTCAGGCCCTGGTCTATGTGCTCTCCATGTGCTTTACTCATTTGCTCCTGGAACTACCATGTGAAGTGGGCACCATTACTATCTCTTTTTATGGAGGAGAGAGAGTGAATCAATTGCCCAAGGGCACAAGATTGGCACAAGACCTGGATATGAACCTACATGGTCTGGTTCTGGAGTTATTCTGTATCACACACAAAGAAAAGCCCATAGGAAAACGTATCCATCAGAGGAAAAGAAACACGCACAGAATACTTAAATACCAATATAGAAATCACCAGTTCACTGCTGATGCTTTTCTTTTCCTGGGGAAAGAGGGAGATGGAAATAAGTAGGACTTGAGACTTAAGCTTAACAGTTTGAAGATGTTGCTTCTGGGCAAAGAGAAGAAGACCTGGTTAGAAATTCCGAGCAGCAGTGATGAGCCAGCTTGGGGGTGAGGATGCAGGCACTGAATCTGAGGAGTATCGGTTGGCATGGTTCAGCGTTTTGCTCAGAGGCACTGGACTGCTGGGTAGGAGCTGTTGGAGATTTGCTGTGGGAGTATGTACACGGAAAGTCTGGAGAAATGGACAGTTTTAAAGAGAGTGAGGTTGAAATGACTGCATCTTCACCTGGGATTCCCAAATGCAGACCTGGGGACAGAGAGCGAACAGAGAGGTGATTCCAGAAAAATGCTGGTAGGAGAGAGAAGAGCAAGATAGGGGAGGGAAAGAAACCAATAAAAGGAGTGCACTGCAGGCAACAGGATCTTAATCCTGCTGGGTTCCTCTGGGAGTCAGTGTGGAAATGCATCTCAGGACGGGGCTAGGAGTGGGGCTGGTGTCATTTTTTACCACTTCCCATCAGTCACTGGTTAGGACTGCTCCAGAGTAACTATGGGCTGAGAGCTGCCACACACATGGACAGAAAGGACTCTGGTAGCCAAGAAAGACCTCAGGCAAAGAGATGCTGGCTGTGAGAAGTCTGGTCAAGGTGCACTGAAAGATGATGCCTGAGGAGACAAGGACCAGGGCAGCAGGCGTCTGCTACGGATGGACCATGGGTTTACCACTGGGTCAGAGAGGCAGTGAAGTTGTGAGACGACTAGAAGAGGGGGACAGTTCTGGAATGAATGTCTTTTTGAAAAATTTTTTTGCATAGGTAATATTGGCACATGGTATAAAATTCAAGTATGAAAGAGTATAAGTAAAAAGTCTTTTCTCATCGTCCACCTCTATCTTGTACTATTGCTAGTTTGTTGATATCCTTTTAGGGACAGAGTAGTAGGTGTGTATCTATATCACACACGTAAGTGTGTGTGTATTATAGATACAGATATTATATATGTGTATATACATATTAGAGGTATAGGTGTTACCTATATGTATATATACCCAAATATGTTATAGCTATAGTTAACGTGTTATTTATTTTTACCTAAATGACCCCACACAAGTGGTAGCATACAATAAAATATTCTTGTAGGAGTGTTATTGAGCATGCTCCAGTGACTGTAGGATAAATGCCTAGGAATAGAGTGGCTGGATCAGAGACCACGTGCACCTAAACTATTGATATATGGTGTGGAATTTTCCTGTACCAAGATGCACACCCATGGCACTGACCATTATAAGGAGGCCAAAGGATGGAAGTGCGGGGAGTACGGAGTAGAAGAGGGAGAAGCAACCAGACAGTGAAGTGTCAGCTATCCAGACTCTGATGGGGCAGTTCCCCTTCCGACAGGGTCCAGGGAATGGCAGCACTGGGACGTTGCTGGTATGGGGCGATGTGCCGGCAAAAGTTGGGGGAGTAGAGGAAGTTAAGGAGCTATGAGGTGTTAGAAAGAGCCATCCAGTTAAGGAGACAGCTACTCTCCCCTGGAGAGTTGTCTCAATCTTGTGAAATGTGATTACCAACACCATCAACTTCCCTTATATAATCTGGCAGGGAAAAGACATCAGATGCCTTCCAGTCCTTTCTACTCTGTGCAGCAGAAAACTCTTCACACTTGAGCCGGCTGAGGAGGAAGAGGAAGAGTATCAGTCAACATGGCTGCCTCAGGGCAGACGCAGTGGTATCTCCACTCTTTCTTTTGGCCTCTGTGGCAGTGGGATTGGCAGGGCTGTGCTCCCAGATCCTCTGGTTTCAGGTATGTGGGGTCAATAACAACAATAATAACAATAGCGGTTAACATGCTGAATTCATTAGGAATTGTGTTCAGCAGCAGGTTGTTCAAATACTGGTGTAGACCAGAGGTAAATCCTCTTTTCTCTCCCGTAGTGTGAAGTCCAGGGATAAGCATTCCACAAAAGGTATAGCCGCTCCACCATGCCACTGGTGTCTTAGGCTTCTTCTGTCTCTCTGCTCTGCCTCCCCGGTGCTGACTTCTGTCCTCATGGTTTCTAGAGGGCTGCTGGAGGTCAGCTCTCTTGCTTATGTTCCATGCTGGAAGAAGGAAAGTGTTTGTAAAGAAACAAAATTCAATGGAGTGCATTTGAACTTCTAATTGGTTTTCTTAAGTAATGGATGAATCAGGCAATATCCCTTCTAGCAACTAGAAAGGTGCTGCCAGGGTTTGTACAAAAAAGAAAGTTTTTATGGAAAAGAAAGGTAGGGCAAGGAAAGTATTAGCAAAAGAAAAAAAAGGATTATTTTGCGGCCTAGACATCTTTTGGGAAGAAGGGAGGGAAGAATAAGGGAAGGGTTCTTATCATGCAGGTTACTTATTCTTTCTACGGGGTGGGGAGAGGGATGGAGAAGGCCCATCTTGGTGTTGACCAGAAAATTCCAGGCTGGGTGATTAAATTATGTTTCTGGGAGAGGATGAAATAGCAATTAGGTCAGGTATCAAATCTAGGTTTGGTATCATGGGCTTTAGTAAAAAGTGACACCATTTTGGACCTGTGGTTTTTTCTTTAACAGGGTCAAAGGTAAAAGGGAGCCTGCCAGATGAATCAGCACTCCCCACCTGACTTTTTAATGCACGTTCTCAGAGTCTACACTCAGTCCCGACACCCACCTCTCCTCGAACAGCTGACAGTCACACCGTCACCCTAGCTGCAGGGAGTCCGGAAACACTCTGAGCTGGGCTCGTTGCCGCCCTGAGTGACTGAAGGTTGTTAGGGAAGAAAAAGAGGAGAATGGTTGCTGGCTAGGCACCTGGCAGTCTTTCTCTGGTCTTCTAAGCACTTCACACTTATGAGAAATTTATTTCTTCATTGTGGTAAAATGTAAGTAATATAAGTTCACCATGTCAACCACTTAAAAGTGTATGATTCGGTGGTTTTAAGTACGTGTACAGTGTTGTGGGACCATGACCCCCACTCATTTTCAGCCTCATGACCTAATCCCCTCGCACAGGGCCTGCCCTGTAACACTATCACTGTGAGCAGTAGGATTTCAGCATGCGGATTCTGCAGGGACGCAAACGTTCAGATTTTAGCAGGTCGTGTCCTGCTTTCGGCCGTTGTGAATAATGCTGCTGTAAACGCTGGTGTGTAAATATGTGTTCAAGCCCCTTCTCCCATTTCTTCTGAGTACATACCTAAGGGTGGACTTGCTGGCTCATGTGGTGATTCTATGTTTAACTTTTTGAGGAGCCTCCCAAAATACGCTTTGTATCTTTTTTAATCTTCACAAACTTGCAACTGTTGAAACCACACATTGAAATTCTGGTAAAGAGGGGCCACCCACTTTGGATCCAGGTGAGCCCCGGCAGGTTGGTGCTGCCCACGCCACCCTGGGGGAACACCTCTGGAGTAGATGCCAAAATGAATTGAGTGGAATTATCTCTGTGTTAGAAGTGGGGAGCAAAGATAAGAGGCCAAGTCAACCTCTTGGTAATGATATACTCCACTCTTCTCTTGGTAAGGAAAACTCTACTAACTTTCCCTGGCTCTGCTAATAGGAGGGATTCTCACCAAGTGCTTGCAGGCAGATTTACTGGGTCTGTACTGGATTCCCATGACCAGAGTAGATTTTTAAAGACCACACCATGAGGTTCTAGGCAGGAGCTATTTCCACCCTTATGTTTGACCTCAGGCCAACACACCACACGTTTATCAAGGAGAGGGAAGATGAACTTAGTTCACTCCATCCCTCGTGATGGTTCTAAGTGCACACTAGTAGAGTTGGTAAGAACGTGGCCTCCAGAGCTAGATGGCTCGTGTTCAGATTCCAGTTCTACTGTTTGTGTGTGATCTTCATTAGAATTATTTAGCTTCTCTGTGCCTCAGTTTCCTCATCTGTAAGTTGGGGATTAGTGACGGTGCTTTATTTATTTCCCGTGATTGTCATGAGAGTCTCCTGAATTAGCATGTTTAAGCCAAGTATTTTAGAAAGGTGCTTGCACTCTAGAAGGGCTCTGTCAGTGGGGGTAGTGTTAGCAGTATTGACATTATAATTATACCCAGGAAATGCTGATCCTCCAGATGGGAACAGTTAATAGCAAACTGACTGTGGGTCATCACTGTAGTTCTAGCAATGAAAAAAAAAAAAGGAATAAAATGAGAAGCTCACACATGGACAAAGCATGGGGAGACACAGCCAGATGGGGTGGAAATGTCACTGGACTTTCACTGTTTTTGGCCTGATGTCATAAGCTTAGAAAATGCTAACCACTTGGCCTCTTAAACTTGCCCTTTACCTCCAAATTGGAGATAATTCTGCTTATCTCCAATGGGTAATTCTGCAATTATCCATTGCATCCTTGTGAGGACTTACTGAGGCGAAGATATAGGCATTACAAACGTATCACTAAACAAATGTGAAGACTTAGATTAACAACCTGAAGCAGCCCCTTAGCCCCTAGTATCTCTGTCTAAACAAATTTGGTATTTGTGACCAGGCCTTGGCACCAAAACCCAGGGAGATTGTGGAAAACATGGAGAAGGCTCAGCAGCCAAGGACAGAATCTGAGGAATCAGGGCTAATTTCATACAACATTGAATTTAAAATACCACAAAGAGTTCTTGAAAGAAAACACTGCAATCTGAGTCCTCTTCTACGATGATCCACCTGCAGGAAAGAAGTGGAAGCTCCACAGCTAGTCAGTCGGTGGTTGTAGCCGAGAAGGGGATGCGCCCGAAAGCTCTCAGGCATTTTGACAGCCACGTTAGACCTGACTGATTCTGTGAGGTTATCCTAAATTGGGTATTTATTTAGCAGTCACATCGCGCCATCTATGGGTACTGTGTTTTATTGCAATTGCAGGAGCATAGGCATCAGCCTATGCTCCTGCAATGTCTCTGGGAACTGACCTATTCCAAAAACCCAGGTAAGGGGAGTAGACGTACTTCGAAACAGCGAGACACCAAACATTGGGAATCCCTGCAGGGAGCCCTAAAGGTCTGAAGACCCAGTGTAACAGCAAACATGAGTGTCCATGGACTTGATTCGGACCTGAGCTTTCTGGGGGGTGGCAGTAGATCTTGCCCTGGGTTCCTTGGTAGGATAAGCCTGAGGTTACTCAGTGGGGTGGAAAATGCAGGGACAAAGGACAATGGTCATCCCGGTCCCCATGAACACACTGTGCCTGCTCCTGAGGTAACTCTTCAGTGTCTGTACCAGGATGGTCTCAGGCCCTGTCAGCCCTACTCCCAGTGAAATCTTATTCACTCTCATTCCTGTTACTGAAAGTATGCCTAATTTAGAAAGAGACCTCACTGAAATCCGACTTCATATTGTACTCCCAAAGCTGTTGTGTTAAATAAATCAGAATAAATCATTTCCTTCTCTTTTATTTGGCATTGATACAGCTACATCTGAGTTCACAATTTTACTTCAAAGGCAATCAATGAGGAATCATGAAGGTGAAGGATTCTTCTGAATTCTCAAAGAAACAAATATTTTAAAGAGTAGTACATTTTATAGTTTTCTGTTCTTGAAAGTTTGTGGTCCATGGGCCAGATATTTTTCTATATTCAGTACACTGAATTTCCCAGAATGTCTGGGGATTCATTGCATAAGTGCATACATGTTTGAATAGATAGCCCTGACCAGTGTGGCTCAGTTGGCTGGGTGACGTTCCACAGAACACAAGGCCACCGGTTCGATTCCCAGTCAGAGTACATGCCTGGGTTGTGGGTTCAGTCCCTGGTCTGGATGTACATAAGAGGCAACCAATTAATGTTTCTCTCCCTCTCATCCTCCCTCCCTTCCTCTTTCCCTAAAAATAAGTAAATAAAAGCTTTAAAACTAATTTAAATAGATTACTTAGATGTATTTTTTCTCTATAGGAGGGTAAACATTTTTATGCATTTGGAAGTATTTAAAAACAAGATTACCTTAATAGTGCAAAAACATTTATTATAGGAGGTATCAAAAGAACATAACACTTAGAATTAATTGTGTAGTATGCGAGCATGTAACATGACACTTTTGTAAATGCATACCTGTTGAAGTTTGCATTTAATTCACTTCGTACATGGTATATATCCTTGTTACAATTTTGTTGAATTCTTAAAAGTGAATAATCTGAACCACATATTTGAATATCTGTAAAGTTACCTTAACAGAAATGGGAGCCTTATTCAACACAGACTAAGAGAAGGCCCAGGGGAACACAGATTTTCAATTTGTGGTTGGAAGTATTCACAGTTCCCTGGCACCTGTTGCTTGCTCCCTGCACACTTCCACATTCAGTGCCGTACAGTTCATTGCTCTGATCTGTTTTCTTTTGCACTTCACTGAACATGCAGCTGTATGGGCTGGGCTGTTAAAACCCCTATAGGTGGCCCGCTTTCTGTGGTGGGCCTGAAAAAGAGATGTCACCACTTGTCCTAGTCTCCCCAGAGGTGGGAACAGTCTTGTTATCGGCGAGATGACAACACCTCAATTCTTGTTTCTTGAAAGAAAGATTGCAGTCAGGAGACAGAGTGCAGCAAGGTAGGCAAGAACGTATGGGCAGTGTGGAAACACGCTCAGGACTGAGTGGGCACCTCAGAGTGGCAGCGCCCCCATCAGTCACAAAGTTCTTCCTGGACTTCTCCGCTTCTGTTTCTTCAGCTCCCCCCTCTCACTTACTCGTCTGCACATGAGCTGTGTGGCTGGAACTTGTGACCTATGTGGCTGAACAGTGTCCTGAGATTGAATCAGAGATTTGGTGACAAGCCTGAGTTTGGTGAGGAACATTCCAGCTTTTAGATTTACCTTAGTCCCTGTAGACAGCAGGATAATCTATTGCCCTTCCCTTCCTTTCCCTGCCCAGCTCCTGTCTAACTAGCTCCCTATCCCAACACTCTCAGAATTTGTCGGAATTCTTAGCTGTAGGCAACACAGACTCCACCTGACTTGTCCTTGTTTATTAAAATGACAGTGGGTTGCTCAGAGGGTTGCTAGGGGAGCTGGAAAAGCAGGCCTGGAGCCCCAGCAGCAGGACACACACAATACCTGCAATTATGCCACACAGTGTGCTGGTGAGAATGCCACTGCCACTGCCCTTGCCAGATGCCACACTCTTTTACTCACGCAGCATCGCTTCTGCTCCTGGTGCAGGATGGGGAAAACATGAAAACACTGCTGCCATGGAAACATGATCTTGTTGCCACTGCTGTCACCACCAGTGAGGGCTACAGAATCGCTGCTTCTTTGTGTCACTAGCAACGGATTCAAGCACCAGAAGGAGTGCTTCTGATTGGTGGATCCTAGATTTCACGTCCCTAACTACCTGCAAAGGATGCTGGGAAAGGTAGTATCTGGCGTTTTCTAGTGGAAATTGGGCTCTGCCTCTCACGAAGACTCAGAAGAAAGGCAATGCTTCACATATAGGCATGTTGTTCAAATGGTTGGTGGGCAGCCAAAAGGAATGACGATGGTCCATTTATGAAGTTAACTATACCGACCTTCCAGAAAGAGGATAAAAACCTTGATGTGCACAGATAATTGAAAACCATACCAACGCAAAACAAAAACTGCCAATAGTAACCATGATGTAGGGAGATATTTTATTCCTTTATTGTTTACCTTGAAAATCCTTGCTACTATGAGAATTATTTCAAATGTGATTATTTAAAGTTTGCTAGACTAGGAACTTTCAGTTTCATTCAAATATCTTCCTTAAAGTAATTTTGCTTTTTATTTTTTTCTCATTTAGAAGCCTATATAATTAGTGTGCTATTGGAATGGGTTATTTTTCATTCATGGAGATCTTTAATTGGAACATCTAGGTTATGTTTCCAGAAACTTACAAACTGGAGTGAGTCAGTCCCTAATGCCTTTGTGGGGATAATCAGTTTTTCCTCAACCCAAGTTAGCCAACACCTCTGGTGTTCATAAGAAATCAGAAATAGAGCCCAACAGGGGCTCTTCTACTTAGATTAAAATAAGAAAGTGCCACATCTCACTAGCTTTGTACTGGGTCGCTTTGTCACCAAAAGGTTTCCAGTTTATTTCCTTTCACTCTTACACACCCGTGAAGTCTCAGAGGACAGGGAATGTGGCATGCTGGTGAGGGGAGGGGAGGGTGATGAGGTGGGAGGAGTGAGGAGCCAGGGCCTTCCTGCATTGTGCTGGACAAGCCATTTTACCCTCCAGAGAGCACCCTCCTGGCCTGCACCCTGCTGATATTGCTCCAGTCATTTTAGATACTTCAACAGAGTCCAACACGGTTGCAACAAATGAATTGGAGATTGTTCTAATACGATTTTCACCTTTTTGTTGACAATAGCAACTCTCGACCAAAGTAGCACAGGGAGTAGGTCAATGAGTAAAAGAAAGTTATTCATCTTATGTACTCAACTGACATCATTATTTAATTAACTAGTCAATTACTCAATTAACTCTATAATCATTTACTAAGACCCTAGTATGCGCAAGTGCCACACTGAGGGCTTTACATTTATCAAATCATTAATAATCCCTCTAACAACACTACGAAGGAGATCTAATTTATTCCTTCATTTGAGAGATAAGAGACCTGGGACTCAGAGAGCATAAGAGGCAGAAGGAGAATTTACGTCTGTATTGTTCTGACTCCAAAATCTCTGATTCTACTCACTGTCTCTCATGATTTTTGGTGCTCTGGTTAGTGAAGTGACTGAAAGACAGTGTCTGCCCTCAGTGGTGGCTGGATATTATAAAAGGAAAGAGACTTCACCATATTGTGTAATCCATCCTTTAATATTATCATGAACAGGAGCCCAAAGGAGAGGTTTCTAACCTGGCCTGAGGTCTGAATGGGAAAGAATTCATGAAGTCTTTTTGTAAGAGGTAAAACTTGAGCTAAGTGATGAGGGATGACCAAGATGTCTCCACAGAAAGAGCATGTGTCCAGGCATGGAGGTGTGAGAGCCTGCTGGCATGGCCGGTGTGTGTAGTGTGTATGTTTGTGTTTGTGTGTGTAGAGAAGGCGTGGGAAGAGAGACAGAGAAAGAGGAGAGAGGGAGTCTGACTGAAACAAGGCTAGAAAAACGTGCAGAGGTAGTGTGGATGAAAAAAAGGCTGCAGATTTAAGAGTTATTCACAGAATAGATTTAATAGGACTTGGTCACTGATATGATATGGATATGAGGGATCTATTAATTTTTTAAAAACAATTTATTTTATAGAGCAGTTTTAAGTTTACAGCACATTTGAAGTACAGAGATTCCCCATATACTCCTCCCTCACCTACACATAACCTCCCTGTTATCAACACCCCCACAAGTGTGATGGTGCATTGATTACAACCGATGAACCTACCTTGACACGCCATCATCCTCTCAAGCCTGTAATTTACAGTAGGGTTCACTCTTGGTGCTGCATGCATTATGGGTTTGAACAAATGCATAAGGGCACATGTATCCGTCATTACAGTATTATACAGAACATTTTCAATGCCTTAAACATCCTCTGTGGTCCGTTCGTTCATTCCTACTGCCCTTCTCCTCCAACCCCTGAAAACCATTGATCTTTTTTCTGTCTGCATCGTTTTGCTTTTTCCCAAATGTCATACATGCAGTTGTCATTATACAGTATGTAGTCTTTTGAGCTTGGCTTATTTCACTTAATAATATACATTTAAGTTTCCTCCATGCCTTTTAATGGCTTAATAGCTCATTTCTTTTTAGTGATGAATAATATTCCATTGTCTGGATGTACCAGAGTTTATTCATCTACTCGATTACCTGAAGTCATCTTGGTTGCTTGCAAGTTTAGATAATTCTGAATAAAGCTGCTATAAATATCCATGTGCAGGTTTTTGTGTGGATATAAAGTTTCCAACTCCTCTGGGTAAATGCCAAGAAATGTGATAGCTGGATAATATATTAAAGTTACATTTAGTTTTATAGGAAACCACCAGACTTTCTTCCCAAATGACTGTACAATACCGCATTCCTACCAGCAATGAATTAGAGTTTCTGTTGCTCAATTTCTTCACCAGCATGCGGTGTTATCAGAGTTGTGGACTTTGGCTATTTTAATAGATGTATAGTATTATTTCATTGATGTTTTAATTTGATGACACCACGTGGACAATCTTTTTATATGCTTATTTACCATCTGTATATGTATCTTCTTTGGAAATACCTGTGAAAGATTTTGGCCCATTTTTAAATTGGGTTGTTTATTTTCTCATTGTTGACATTTAAGAGGTTTTTGCATATTTTGGATAACAGTCCCTTACCAGATGTATCTTTTGCAAATATTTTCTCCCAGTCTGTGATTTGTCTTCTCCTTCTCTTGACATTGCATTTCACAGAGCAGAAGTTTTTAATTTTAATGAAGTCTTGTTTATCAATATTTCTTTCATAGATTTTTGTAGCTTAAGTATTGTATCTAAAAAGCTATTGCAATATCCAAGGTTGCCTAGGTCTTCTCCTGTGTTACCTTCTATGTATGTATGTATGTATGTATGTATGTATGTATGTATGTATATTGTTGTTTGATTACAGTTGTCCCAATTTCCTTCCATTTGCTGTCCCTTGCCTGGCCCATCCTTGGCTCCCAGGGTCAATCCCCACCTTGTTGTCTATGGGTCACTTATACCTGTTCCTTGATCAGGCCCTTCCCCTTCTTTTCCCCCTTATCTGCCTCCTCCACCCCCTCTGGTTTCTGTCAGACTGTTCTCTGTTTGCATGCCTCTGGTTCTATTTTGCTCATTTGTTTGTTTTGTTTATTAGGTTCCTCTTATAGATTAGATCATATGGTATTTGTCTTTTACTGCCTGGCTTGTTTCACTTAGCATAATGCTCTCTAGTTCCATTCATGCTATCACGAAAGGCAGGAGTTTCTTCTTTCTTTCTGTTGCATAGTATTCCCTTGTGTAAAGGTACCATAGTTTTTTGGTACCACTCATTTACTGCTGGACACTTAGGCTGTTTCCAGCACTTGGCTATTGTAAGTAATGCTGTTATGAACATAGGGGTGTGTAGGTTCTTTTCAATTGGTGTTTTGGGACTCTTAAGGTATAATTCTAGCAGTGGAATCACTGGATCAAAAGGCAGTTCCATTTTTAGGTTTTGAGGAAATTCCACATTGTTTTCCACATAATGTATACAGACATACAGAGGGCCCATAATGTACACAGCACCAAGAGTGGCTGCACCAGTCTGCATTCCCGCCAACAATGCACAGAAGGGTTCCCTTTTCTCCACATCCTTGGCAACACTTGTTGTTTGTTGTTTTGTTAATTGTGGCCAGTCTGGCCAGTGTGAGGTGATATCTTATTGTGGTTTTAATTTGCATCTCTCTGATGGCTAGTGATGGTGAGCATCCTTTCATATGTCTCTGGGCCCTCCGTATGTCCTCCTTGGAGAAGTGTCTATTCAGGCCTTTTGCCTATTTTTTAATTGGATTGTTTGCCTTCCTGGTGTTGAGTCATATGAGTTCTTTATGTATTTTGGAGATCAAACTCTTGTCTGAGGTATCATTGGCAAATATATTTTCCCATACAGTTTTTAATTTGAGAAGCTTTTTAATTTGAGGTAGTTCCATTTTTTTGTTCTTTCCTTTACTTTCCTTGCACTAGAGGATAGATAGATTGACAAAAATATTGCTGCTGCGTGGGATGTCTGAAATTTTTCTGCCTATGTTTTCCTCTAGGGCTTTTATGGTGTCCTGATTTATACTTAAGTCTTTTATTCATTTTGAATTTATTCTGGTGTATGGTGTAAGTTGGCAGTCTAGTTTCATTTTTTTTTTGCATGTACCATTCCAGTTCTCCCAATGCCATTTGTTAAAGAGGCTATTTTTATTCCATTTTATGCTCCTGGCTCCTTTGTCAAATATTAATTGACCACAGGGACATGGATTTATTTCTAGGCTCTCTGTTCTGTTCCATTGATCTATGTGTCTATTCTTATGCCAGCACTAGAGTGTTTTGATTACAGTGGCCTTGTAACAGAGTTTGGTATCAGGCACTGTGAGCCCTCCTACTTCGCTCTTCTTTCTCAAGATTGCTGAGACTATTTCTGGTTGATTTTTGTTCCATATAAATTTTTGAAATATTTGTTCTAAATCTCTGAAATATGTCATTGGTATTCTAAGAGAGATTACATTGTATGTATAGATTGCTTTGGGTAGTATGGATAGTTCAATAATGTTAATTCTTTCAATAATGAACATGATATATGCTTCCATTTATTTGTATCTTTCTTAATTTCTTTCTTCAGTGTTCTGTAGTTTTCTGAGGACAGTTCTTTTACCTCCTTGGTTAAGTTTATTTCTAGGTACTTTATTTTTCTTATTGTATATTAAATTGGATTTTTTCTACTTTCCGATATTTCATTGCTGGTGTACAAAAATGCTTTTGATTTCTGAATATTGACTCTGTATCCTGCTATTTTGCCAAATTCACTTATTAGGTGGGGTAGTTTTATGGTAGAGCCTAATAGGGTTTTCTATGTACACTATCATGCAAATAATGTCATCTGCAAATAATGACAGTTTTATTTCCTCCTTTTCAATTTGGATGCCTCTTATTTCTTTTTGTTGTTTGATCACTCCGGCTAGAACTTCCAATACTATGTTGAATAAAACTGATGAAAGCAGATACCCTTGTCTTCTTCCTGATCTTAGGGGAAAGCTCAGGATTGCCTTCACTCCGTCCCATAAGTTTTGGGCTGTTGTGTTCATTGTTATTTGTCCAGAAACTTTTTTATTTCTCCCTTGATCTCATTGTTAACATATTCATTATTCAATAGCATGTAATTTAGTCTCCATGAATTTGAATGTTTTTGAGTTTTTTCCTTGAGGTTGGTTTTTAGTTTTAAGCCATTGTGATCTAAGAAGGTGCTTGATATTATTCCTATTTTCTTGAATTTTCTGAGACTTGTTTTGTGTCCTACCATGGGTCTACCTTTGAAAATGTTCCATGTGTGTTTGAAAAGAATGTATATTTTACTTCTTTGGGGTGAAAATTTCTGTATATATCAGTTAAGTCCATTTCATCTAGAGTGTTATTCAATGCCACAATATCCTTGTTGATTCTTTGCTGGGAAGATCTATCCATTGTTGACAATGGGGTGTTAAAATCCCCTAGGATGAGTGTGTTCTGTCAATATATATCTTGAAGTCCTCCAAGATTTTTCTTACATATTTGGCTGTTCCTATGTTGGGTGCATATATGTTTACAAGAGTTATGTATTATTGATGGATAACATATTATATATTATGTTTAGTATTAACATACTAAGTATTATGTAGTGTCCTTCTTTGTCTCTTTTTATGGCTCTTTTTGAAATCTATTTTCTCTGATATAAGTATTGCTACCCTAGCGTTTTTCATGTCTGTTTGAATGGAATATTTTTTTCCATCTCTTCACTTTCAGCCTGTGTAGATCTTTTGTTTTGAGGTGGGTCTCTTGTAGACAGCCTATATGCAGCTCATGTTTTCTTATCCATTCAGCCATCCTATGTCTTTTGATTGGAGCATTTAATCCATTTACATTTAAGGTTATTATTGACAGGTACTTTAATTCATTGACATTTTTTCCCCTTTATACTTGTGTCCCTCTTTCCCTCTCTATTTTCTTCATCTTCTTAAAGCAGCCTCTTTAACAACTCTTGCAATGCTGGTTTAGTGTGGATGTATTCTTTTAGCCTTTTTTTTTTTTTGTTGGAGAGACTTCTATTTTACCTTTCATTTAAATGAGAGCCTTGCTGGGTAGAGCAGTCTTGGTCACAGGCCTTGTTTTTCATTACTTGGGATATTTCTTGGTATTGCCTTTTGGCTTGTAGCATTTCTGTTGAGTAATCAGCTGATAGCCTTATTGGAGCTCTCTTGTATGTTACTAGTTGTTTCTCCCTTGCTGCCTTTGAGATCCTCTCTTTGTCTTTAAATTTTGCCATTTTAATTATGACGTATCTTGGATTAGGCCTCTTTGGGTTCATCTTGATTGGGACCCTCTGTTCTTCCTGGACTTGAGTGACTGTTTCTCTCATCAAGTTAGGGAATTTTTCTGTCATTACTCTTTCAAACAGGTTTTCTATACCTTGCTCCTCTTCTTCTTCTTCTGGTATTCCTGTGATAAAGATATTATTACCTTTCATGTTGTCCTGCAGCTCCTTTAAACAGTTTCCTTCCTTTTTGAGTCTTTTTGTGTTTTGTTGCTCTTTCTGAGATTGTTTTCTACCTTGTCCTTCAGCTCACTGATTTGATACTCTGCTTCATCCAACTTGATTTTAATTCCTTTCACTATGTTCTTCATTTCAGATATTGTATTCTTCATTTCCTCCTGGCTCTTATTGATAGTTTCTATGTTCTTTTTCATGCTGGTGTAGTTTGCAATAAGTTCCTTGTAGCTTCTCTGGAGTTCTTTGTAGTTCTCACTGAGCTCATTGAACATCCTTATAACCATTATTAGAACTCAATGTCTGATAATTTGCTTACCTCTATTTCATTTAACACTCTTTCTAGGGATTCCTCCTTTCCTTTCAATTGGGAATTGTTTCTTTATTTTTTTAATTATAAATAAAAAGGGAGGGAATAAGATGGAATAGAGTAAGAGAAGGGAAATGTATAAATTAGGTTTAAACAGAAATTAAAAATATATATATATAGTAAAAGAGAGAGAAAAAATAAGAACCAAATTGGGGAAACAAGATACACCACAGAACTATCAAGAACAAATGAGCAAAGATTAATATAGGTGGGATGGGAATAAGAGGGAAAAAACTAAAAGAAAAGCTTAAGGGATGTCTAGAGGAAAGAGAAGTGATTTTGAAAGGTTAGAGAGAGAAGGAATACTAAGAGTGAGGAATGAAAACCAGGATAAGACAGGGAAAAATTAAAATTTAAAAGAAAAAAAAGAAAGGGCAGGAGGCACTAAAAATGGAGTCAGAGAGGGGAATGGTAAAATTTACAATTTGGAATACAAAAATAGTGAAGATCTAGAAATTGTTTTGAGAGGTTGGAAGGGGGAGAGATAAGAGGTGAGGAATGGAAACAAGTCATAGCAAGAGAGAAAATAAAATTTAAAATGAAAATAAAAAGAAGAAAGAAGAAAATAAAATGGAGTAAGAGAAGGGAGGGGCAAAATATGAGATTTGAAATAAACTGTAATATAAAAACTAGTGACCTGATAGGCACAAACTTGAATGACAAGAAATGAATGTTAAAAAGCTATGCAGGAGAGAAAATAATGCAAACATGAAGATGGCTGTGGTGGAATTTGTCTCAGTAGAACCTAGTGTTTACTACGGTCTTCTTTTTCTGGGTCTGCCTCTGTCGGATGGTGTCCCAATCTGGCCCTAGGCAGCGTGTTTGAGACTATCAGGGATCCACAGTCTGTGGTTGACTCCTTCAGTTGTTAATCTAGTCATTCTATAATTAGCAGTCAGGCTTAAGTGCCACAGGGTGGGGCAGGGCAGTTCCTCTGGGTGGCACTATTGTTTCCCCTCAGGCTGATGACACTTGGAGGGGACTACTCTCCCTGAGCAAGGTGGCTCCTTAGTATGGGGAATGACTCAGCACAGGGATACTGGAGGCTGCTCCCTCAGTTTTCCCCCCAAAGACACCATCCCCAGACTCTCTTCAAGCACCTCTATTTCACTCTGCCCCCAGCCCCTTTGGGTAAGTGGCTGCAAATGAAATTTTGTGCGCTTGCCCCTTATGAGGCTCTCTGTGTCTCTAGCTGTCTTTCTCAGGCAGACAGAATCCCCACCACTTTTCACAGCTGGATGTTATCTGGATTCCTTTCCAGCTCTGACGTGTAGGCTGAAGAACCCAGCTTGGGGTTTAGACTCTACACTTCTCAGGGGGAACCCTCTGGCCCCAGAAATTTCCCTCTGGCACTTCAACTGCCACCTGTGGGAGCCCAGAAAGCCCTCTTGTGTCTCTTCCTCACTCCATATCAGTCATGCTATTGTGAAATGATTTATTCTGTTTGTCTGTGGTTATAAGGCTTCTCACCAGTGATTATTAATTTGATTATTCTAGACGATTTCTCTACAGTTTAGTTGTAATTCTGGATTGGTCCTTGCAGCAGGTTAGTGTAGCTTCCACTTACTCTTCTGCCATCTTGAATCTTTTATGTGGTTTACAGTTTAAAATTTATCTTTTGGCTTTATGATCCATTTTGAGTTAATTTTTATGAAGAATGCAAGGTCTGTGTTTAGATTCTTTTTTTTGCACATGAATGTCTAGTTGTTCCAGTACCATTTGTTGAAAAGATTATCTTTGCTATTGCCATTGTATTGCTTTTGCTCCTTTGTCCATGATCAATTAACTATGTGTCTGTTTCTGGGTTTAACTTTTGTTTTATTTATAATAATTAATAAGTGCCTGCTTTAAGCCAAGCACTGTAAAAATGCTGGGAACATAGGGGACAAGAGAAGAGATGCCACCCTTGCTCTCCTGGTTTGTGCACTGTGTGAAGAAGAAATGATCAAAGATTTCTAGTTAACTCCAGGTATTTAGTTTAGATGATGGAATAGAAAACTCAGAAGAAGCAGTAGATTGACATGGTAGTTTGCTTAGTTTTGCAGGGCTGTATTTGATGATTCTGTGGGGCATTATATAAAACAGACAACAGGGTATACAGATGGGGAGCTAGGAATGAAATCTGAGCTTGAAACATAGATTTGGGCACCATCTGCATGTGTAGGGTACTGAAAACTAAATTTGTGGGTGTGATTATTCAGAGAATGTGTATTGGGGTTGGGGAAGAGACGAAATTAGAAAATGGAACCTTAGTATTTAGAGGAAGAGGGATGGAAAGGATTGTATAGAAATTGCAAAGGAGCGGTCAGAGATATAGGGTAGAATCATGAGAGTCATGTTATAGAAGCCAAGTGTTATGGACTGAATTATGCCCTCCTTACCCAATTCATATGTTGAAGCCCTAACTCTCATTGTGTTTGCATTTAGAGATAGAAACTTTAGGGAAGTAATTAAGATTAAATTAAGTCATAAGAATAGGACCTTAATTCTTTAGGACTGGTGTCCTCACAAGAGGAGGAAATGACACAAGAGATCTCTTTCTCATTCTCCTCATGCATAGAGAAAATGTTATGTGAGGACACAGAGATGGCACTGTTTGCAAGTCAAAAGGAGAGGCCAAAACCAGAAACCAACAATTTCAACACTTTGATCTTGGACGCATGGCCTCTAGAGGAAACAAATTTCTGTTTTTTTAGCCACCCAAACTATTGTATTTTGTTATGGAAACCTGAGCGGACTAATGCCCCAAGTAAGGAGAGAGTTTCAAGAACTGTTTTAAAAAGACAAATATCAACAAAAATAAGGGTTGACCTGTGTTCTCTGAATTTGGTGATCCTGTGACCTTATCAAGAGCAAGGAGGTGCCAAGGGTGGAAATCATACTGCAGTGAATTTAAGGATTACACAAGCAGGAAGATAGACCACATTTTTCACATGCAAGCATTGCCTCCAGGAATTTAGTAGCTTCTATTATCTGTGTTTGTAATCCCAGGTAATCTCTTTGTTCAGACTGCCCCAGGGACAAGCATGGTATCTGGCACATAGCAGGTTCACAATAACACTGCTGAAGGGCCTTACTCTGCTATGCACTGGCTTAGGTATAGAGTTAGGTCAACCTTACTTGACCAGTGAGGCAGCCTTATATAGTTCAATAGTATGAGCGACATTTATTTAGTGCTTTCTGAGTGCCAGGTATTGTGCTAAACTCTTTATATATATTTTCTCATGTAATTTTCATAGCAACCTTATGAATTAAGGCAGTAGTATTATTATGCTCATTTTTCTTTTGGAAAAACTGAGCTATAGTTTCAAATACAGGTAATCTGACTCCAGAGCTCAAGCCCCTAACTGCTATGCCCCATGGCTCCTGTTCTTCCATCGTATGCCAACAGTGGACACAGACGCCAAGATCTTCCCTGTGGAGACTTGAGAAACTAACTTGAGTTCTCTGGGCCTCAGTATCCTAACATGCAACCTGTGGACATTGGAGCAGATGATCCTCTTAGGTGCTTTCTGCCTCTGATCTGTGGTTTGTATTAAATTACACTCGAGTTACGTGGCCTGGCTTTAACTTCTGCAGAGAAGTCAATCAGAAGTTGTCAGTCAGGACCATGAGAAGGTCCTGTGTTGAGTGTCTTGTACATGACACATCACTCCCTAGTTATGCAGTGACTGTGCAGAACCCACCAACAGTTGATGGATGACTGAGAGGCTTCATATAGGTTCCATTCTAGATGGGGTGGCTGTAGGGTTAGAAGAGGCACCTGCCTCTGCCCCATGTTGCTATTCCACTCACTGGCTTTGTTGTGTGGAGTTGTGTGGCTGAGGATTGGCGATGAAATATTTCACTGAGGAGAGCAATCAGCTTGGTCACCACCATAGTTGTTGAAGGGTTTAACAATGCTGAGGCTGCCATGAGATATGCAAGGGCACATTTTTGTTGCAGGGTCCCTGTCTGTGTAAAAGTTTGATAAAAACATGTCACAAACATTCATAGATCCATGTGAAGCTTGTGTTATTTGTCAGTGAATAATTAGAAGAGTAGCTAGAGAAGAGGTACATATATATTTATTTATTGTCTAATTAGTGCACATGGAGATCCCTGTTCAGGTCTGGGAACCATCTCTTTGTGGTCTTCATTGTCAAATGCTCCATTCTTGACTACTTTTGTACCTTCTGTGAGGGAAAGGTAGCAACACTGGTATTCCTCACAGTGTCATGTCTATTCAGAGCCTGTTTGCATCAAAACAACATAGATCTTTCAGCCTCTGCAGTCCCACAATTCCATTTATTTAATGCTGATTACAGCATTACTCATGATTCTGCATCATCCATCATGCTGCCTATAAATGTTGGCTTCCAGTTACTGGTTCAAAAGTTGTTAGCATACTTCACTGAGGATGACCACAAATGCAAGTCATACTCAGAATATGCAGGGAAATGTGGATGATAATTTGGTTTTTGGCCATGTTCAAAATTTTATAGCTCAGGGTAGAACAGCACATCTTCCAATCATGTCTTCTTTAGAACTTTTTAGGTCGCCATCACTGCATTTTTAGAATGTGATATCCTTCAACAATGATTGCATCTCTGTGTTCCATATGCCACCCAAGCTTGGAGGAGAGGTGAAGTTCTCGTGGGCAAATAGAGAGGAGTGGTCTCACTCATGTAAGAAATGTGTATGCCATGTCAAGCACAGCTTAATGCTGACCCAGAAGACATGATGTCACCACCTTGATTGGAGGCAGAGGATGACATCACTAGGAGTTGCCTGTTGGTGGTGAAAGCACAAGTGGTGTGGGTGGGGGGCGCACAAGATAAAGCACACCTGCCCTCCCACTCCTGCTTCCCTTGGTGCAGTAACTGGAAGCAGCACTTTGGTCAGAACGTGCACAGGTTACAGCCTGTGTATGGGCTTGCTCATGCCGTTCAAACCCTAGGTCAGTGAGGTTTGTATTTGTTTTCTATTGCTGCCATAACAAATTACTGCGAATTTAGTGGGGTAAAACAACACTCGTTTATCGTCTCACAGTCATACGGCTCAGAAGTCCAGGCAAACATAGCTTAGCTGGTTCTCTGTTGCAGATTTCACAGAGCCAAAATCGAGGTGTGGTCAGGGCTGCGTTCCTTTCTGGACACTCTGGAGGTGAATCCACTTACAAGCTCATTCAGATTGTTGGCAAGATTCAGTTCCATGAAGTTATAAGAATGAGATTCCCATTTCCTGCTGGCTGCTGACCAGGTGTCATCCTCAGCTTCTAGAAGCTACTTGCATTACTCCACTCATGGCCCCTTTTATCCATCTTCGAAGCCAGCACACCAGATTGAGTTCTCATCCTTTGAATCTCTTTGAGTTTCCCTTCTGCACCATTTCTTTTCTGCTTCCAGTGGGAGAAAGCTCTCTGCCTGTAAGGGCTCATGTGATTAGATTGGGCCCACCTGGATAATCTAGGCTACTCTCCCTATTTAAGGTCTGTACCTTAATTATATCTGCAAAGTCTCTTCTGCCTTATAACATAACAGAATTAAGGGTTCTAGGGATTGGATAATGAACACCCTGAGGAAGCATTATTCTGCTTAGATAACAAGGATTGCTCCTAGTCCTAGGTGCTACATCTGCATTTATCCTGAACTTATCCTGTATTTGATACAAGTGAGCTTTACCCCCAAATCAGCATGTTAGCTCCATTCTGCCAGTCCAATACTGTGTGAACCCATGAAAAAGGAGGGAAAATCCACCTGCTAGGCCAACCTCTTGGAATGAGGCCTGGCCATGGTGCCTGGGACTGCTACATGGGTATGATCCCAGAGCTCTTTAGACCAAGACCATGTGGTCTACTCCTCATGTGGGCAGAGGGGTGAGGTAGAGGATTAGAAAGTTGTAGAACATGCCTAATAGGAGAAATAGAAACTGGGGCCAGTAGGTCCCTGTCTGGGCTCCTGCCTGGATAGTACTGATGATTTGGGGTGTTCCCAGGCAACTGAGAAGGACTCAAGGAAGGCATTCCAAAGTGCAGGGTAGGTGGGCCAGGGTAGAGGCTCTGCTTCCCTGGGGTCTAAGGGCAAGGTATGACTACTTCTAAAATGAAGCTGATGGGAGCTTAACTTTCTTACTCTTCGTGTAATATCTCTACAGAGTGAAGCTCAATGTCCGTTGGGGTTTGCCCTGATCAGGCAGAGGTGCGTGACAGGGAGCACAGAGGCCTTCATTCCAGCCGGTCTGGGTTCAAGTATTGGATATGCTCCACATTTGCTGGATTTGCTTGGACAAGTTACTTAATAACATGGAGCCCTCAGTGTCCTCACTTGTGTAGTAAACTGAAGTCAACAACTGTGAACACTGGCATTCAAAGGATGACGGATATCACAGTTACTTTACACTCACATTGCCTATTATGTCTACCTTTTGATGTTGTGATGATAATGTGAGATGGGTATATAAAAAAATACCTGGAATGTAACAAGAACTCCATACATTTTAACAATAAGCATTAACTGAGCCCAGTGTGAGGCTGGTAAATATTTGACAACTGGCTCTCTGAGGGAGGAGAGTGGTGCAAGTACTTGCAACATTTGACAACTTTTCCTGGTGTATATCCTCCCACCATGGCTAATTTCAAGCTACCAGCATGGTGTCACTGAAGGGGGAGGTGTGAAGAGAAGCTGGCAGATCTTTGGGACAGGTGGGAGCCAGCTCCAGCACCTGCTTGTTGTGCTGTCATTACGGGCTAGAGACACTTTGATGAATACAGTGGGGCTTATTCTCTCAGCACCCTTTTCCCTTTTCTCAACCAAGGGTGTGAGCCTCCAAAATAACATGTAGTTCTAGGTAGAGAAGTATGAACCCAATAACCTCTCAAGGTGTCTTTCAGCCTTAGGCTGAATAGGGAGAGGAAGTGTCATTTCTGGCTTCTGTGCAAGCCAGCAGTCTTGTTTCCATAGAGCTGTGTGGGGTATGATTCAGGTCAGAAATGCTGCTCCTCTCATTGGTTTGGGGTTTGAAGTTGGTGGAGACATTTCATTTCCTGGAGGCCCACTCAGCAATGCTAAGAGGGGAAGGTGCTGGCTCATCTATTTATTATCATGAAGACCGAATGACCCTGGTGAGAGCCAGTCATTTCCCAATTGTGTGAGGTCGAACCCCTAGCCACACCCACGTTTCATTCTCCCAGGGCACGTCAACAATGCTGGTGATTCCATTATGACTAGCATCTTGGTATTCTTAATAGGAAAGAATTGAACTGTTCTCAAAGTGGGGAGAATGGTTTTTGAAGGTTGCAAAATGCTGAAAAAAGTCTACGTAGAATAATTGGAAACGTGTAAACTGGCAAAACTAGAAAGCAAGCAGTAGGTTGTCTCTACCTCATCATCTTGAGTCACTGATTTCATGTACTGTAAGTTGCTCTATATCATTTCTCAGAAGCCAATATCTTTTCTTTGATTAAGTTTCCATATAAGGTGACATTAAGGGGAAAGAAGCAAAATGCAAGCACTATTGTTACTAGTGTTTAAAAAAGGCCATTAAAAATAAAGTTGATATTTGCCTGCTTAATACTGTACCCAATTGGAATTTAATATAAAAGTTGGGATCCTGATGACTTGGGGGGTGTGTGTGTGTGTGTGTGTGTGTGTGTGTGTAAACTTACAATAAAATTTATTGGGGGTGTTTAAGATTACTTTATTTGTTCATTTTTTAACCACATTTGGAAAATTAAAATGTGTGTTTAGTATGAGTTTGAATAACTCATACTAAACTTTTGGAATAAAGGACAAACCCTCAGAATTTCAAAATGTCTCTACAATATAAACAGAAAGAACAAATCAAGACTCAAGGATAGGAGAAAGGAGAAAAACAACTGTGGTTTATTTTTGGAGCAGCCTGAGTATGTACGGGTGGGAATGTTTTCATTTCACTAACCTATGGGTGCCAGGTAGTTTGTTTCTAAGTTTTTCCATTTTAGACAACTCTAATTGATTTCTCATGTGTCAGGGATTTAGCATTGTGAGTTAGTTTCCACAGTCTGTCTTATATTTATTATAGAATAATGTATTTCTTTCCAGGCTGGAGCTTTTGTGTTCAATATAGCATGTGTGTAATAAGAATCAATCAACATTTTTCTCCAATTAAAAAAAATCTCATCCACTTTTGTGTTACTTCTTCAAGTCTCAAGATAATTCTGATATAATTATACAATTACAATAAAAAGCAAAATTTATCCAATTCTTTTTGTATAGATATTGTTATTCTTTGTTTCTGATATGAATCATTAAGGATGAAATTGTGTTCCAGAATTTGGACTAAATTGACAACAGGAAATAGGAAAACATGGACTTATGGAGTCAGTGAATAGTATAAATTCAACTGAGAGCAACTAAGTTAAAATGCCAAAATGTCATTTTATTTGTTTTCCTTTTTTTAATTTTTATTTTTTATTGTTGTTCAAGTGCAGTTGTCTCCATTTCCACTCCACCATGCCCCCCAGTCCCACCCATCCCCACCTATTCCCCTTGAACTTACCCCCTTTGGCTTTGTCTGTGTGTCCTTTATACAGGATCCTTGATGGTCCTTCCCCTATTATCCCCTGTAATCCTTCTCCCCCTTCCTCTCTGGTTACTGTCAGTTTGTTCTTTATTTCAATGTCTCTGGTTGTATTTTGATTGCTTGTGTTGTTGATTAGGTTCCACTTTTAGGTGAGATCATATGGTATTTGTCTTTCACCACCTGGCTTATTTTGCTTAACATAATGCTCTCCAGTTCCATCCATGGTGCATTCGCTGTGGAAAACAGTATGGAATTTCCTCAGAAAGCTAAAAATGGAACTGTCTTTTGACCCAACAATCCCACTGATGGGATTACACCCTAAGAATCCTGAAACACCAATTCAAAAGAACCTATGCACACCAGTGTTCATAGCAGCACAATTTACAATAGCCAAATGCTGGAAGCACCCACAATGTCATTTTAAGAGTATACTGTGATAGCCTGGATGCTAGGGTAAAGTGCCTGTATTTGAAAATCATCAATAATTTCCTTTTGCCCAAAAAGTCAAAAGGAGGGAAAAGGTGCTAGTGATGATGTGATAGAATCAGAAGTCTATTTTTTTAGATATATGTAGAGATATATACATAGTGGATTGGAACAATCAGAGAATAAAGACATGAGTTAGATCATCAAATGAAACATAAGACTCCCAGTTTTACATAAATTTCATATAGAACAATAAATATTTTTTTAACTGTAAGTATGTCCCCTGTAATATTTGGGAAGTATTTAGGGCATACTTATACTAAAAAAGTATTTGTAGTTTATCTAAAATTCATATTTATTTGAGTGTCCAGTATATTTATTCATTAGATCTGGCACCCTGTTTAGGAAGCTATAGCCATAATCCAAATAAGAGGTAACAAAGGCCAACCAGGACACTTCAAGACAAAACCGATAGAAGGGTGTGGATGTGAAAGAACGGAGAATGTAAAATTGATAGGACTTGGCACTTGATAAGAGGAAATGGCGTGGCTTGAAGTACTATAATGTGGTACTTCACAGAAATGAGCCCAAATCTAATAGACTAATTTTTTAATAGATATTTCAAGGAAAAACATCAGCTAACTTGACAGAGTCCTGATTCTGTGAACTGATAGCCTTGATGAGTACATTGAAAGACATCATTGCAATTATAAATTAAATCAAATTAAAAAATTTAATATAAGTTGCATTCTTTGAAGACTGCCATTTTCACAAATGTATTGTGAAGCTAAATATTTTATTAATGACACTGGAGATGTAAGTCTGCTTTTTCATAACCTAGGTAAACAAATACTCATGGATTTTATTTTCCCAAGCCAGTTAAAGCTGTACGTAAATCAAACAACAGCTGTGTGTTTCATTTCTGCTGAGAAAACAGTCTTTGAAAATGAACCTGTTATTAACTGGACAAAAAAACTTGTGCCTCATAGAAATCGGTTGTATTAAAAGGTGTCTCACAAAATCCTGCATTAAAATTATTAGGCAGAGATTGCCTTCAGCTGGCGCGCCTGCTGGCTCCATTAGGGCAAGTCACAGCCCCAGCGTCGTGATTAGTGATGATGAACCAGGTTATGGCCTAGATTTATTCTGTTTACCTAATTATTATGCTGAGGGTTTGGAAAAGGTGTTTATTCCTCATGGACTGATTACGGGCGGACCACATGGCTTGCTGGAGACGTGACGAAGGAGATGGGGGGCCATCATATCGTAGCCCTCTGCGGGCTCAAGGCAGGCTGTAAATTATTTGCTGACCTGCTGGATTACATCAAAGCGCTGAACAGAAATTGTGATAGATCCATTCCAATGACTGCAGATTTTATCAGACTGAAGAGCTACTGCAATGACAATTAACAAGGGATATGAAAGTAACTGGTGGAGATGATCTCTCAACTTTAACTGGAACGAAAGTCTTGATTATTGAAGTTATAATTGCCTCTGGCAAAATGATGCAAACCTTTCTTTCCTTGGTCCAGCAGCATAATCTGAAGATGGTCAAGCTTTTACCAGCAAGCTTGCTGGTAAAAATGACCCCTCAAAGTGTTGGATACAGACCAGACTTTGTTGGATTTGAAATTCCAGACAGGTCTGTTGTAGGATACGCCCTTGACGACGATGAGTACGTCAGGGATCGGAATCACGTTGGTGTCGTTAGTGAAACTGGAAAAGCAAAACACAAAGCCTAAAATGAGAGTTCAAGTTGAGTTCGGAAACGTCTGGAGTCCTACTGAAATCACCAGTAAAGTTATCAAGTGTCCTAGTTCTGTGGCCAGCTGCTTAGTGGAGCTTGTTGCACGTATCTTCTGAGAATTTTATCTATTTTGTATTTTAGACATGTCCGTTGCTGCGTTCTTCAGCTCTTTATTCTCACTATGAGCCCCCAAACTATCAGTTCCCTGTGGGTGCATTGCTATTTGACTTGTGAATGAAAAATCTCTTAAACCACATCACTATTGAATGAAAATATTGAAATTGTATCTGTAAGAAACATTTAAAGAGAAGATATATTAGTTTTAATTGGTGTTTTAATTTTTATATGTTCGGGAAAGTACAGAAGTGATTGAATACTGCTAATTATACCACTGTGTATTTAGAAAGGTGAAAAGCAGTCAGATTTTGTATCAATGGCAGTATCTAAGAGATATTGTTATAGCAGATAAACCATATGTCCTGGAGTTATTTTAGTAGTGTTTCAGTATTAACTGTCTTTTCCCACTTGTTCAAATTATTTTCAGTGACTCTTTGTCAGCAGTTCCTTTTAAATACAAATCAATAAATTCCAAAAAAATATTAGACAATATTGCATGTTATTTTAGCACAGTAAGCTGTGCCATAAAAATTTCAAGACTTTGATTTCTAGATATGCTTATTTTTAAACTTATATGACTATATCTTATATTTCAAGATGGCAGAATTAATTAGAAATTATTACGAGGTCCCTGAGACCCTTTAAATTCTCATAAAGCCTATTAAAATTTATTCAATTAATTATTATTAGGTACCTTTTGTGGACCCAGTTTCTGCTGATCACTTGCAAGGAAGACAGTCCCTCTGCTCATAATCTTAAAGAACAAATCATGGAACAGACAGAGAGCTGTAAGAGTGGAGGGGGAGGTGAGGACTGATTGAAAGAAGGTGAAGGGATCAGTCAAAGAACATATACGAAGAACTCAGGGACATGGGCAATGATGAAGCAACTGTTTATGGAAGTTGGGGCAGGGTAGGTGGAGGGGGCGAAGGAGGAAAAGTGGGACAACTGTAATAGAAAAAACAATAAAATATATATTAAAACAAACAAATTAATTATGGAACAATCAAGTTATTATTGAAACTTCAGATACAGAGCTATGCTTCCCCATTTTTCTTGCCATCTCTTCCCCTGTCTGCTGCGGTGCTGATGTAGTCAGCTACCTGTATCTGCCAGGGCCCTGTCCCATGACAGAAACCACACCAACTATTTGAACAGAGAGATTTATTTGTAAAAAATTGTTAACTCTGGGGAGTGGGGATGGGACAATGCAGCCAGTTCTGCAAAATCTTGGGGAAAAATTGCAAAGTGGGTTTAGCTGATGCTAATGAAGTGGGACTGGAGCGATCACACAAACATGGAGCAGACAGGAAAGGGCAAATGCCTTCTTCCTGATTTAGTCTTCCAGCCTCCTTCTAGCACCTTCTACCATTGATCTGGTTGTCAAAAGTAGAAATGTAGTTTTCAGACTTCCAGCTTTAGCATCACAATGCATTGCATAGGTGGGTTGATTTGAGTGGGGAGACCATAACGTAATGACTGGCAGAGCTCTAAATGCTTCTCTAGAATCACCACTTGCCTTCTCCAATAGGAGCTCCACCTTGCACCACAGTAACCTTTTCAAAGCCCTTCAAAGACTCTTATGCTCTCAGGCTTTTCTTTTGCAACCCATTTCAAATTTCAGTTTCCCTGTGTTCTTTTTATTTCCTAGATTGGCTTATTTCTAGAGGAAATCACCTCATCCATGGGGTTGATTATAGGCAATGGCAACAGAGCAGAATTGGCCAGTATTGCTATAAACAATGTACATACAGAGGTATGTGTACATGGATGTGTGTGTGTGTGAGGTCTTACATTTTTTTTTTTCTGTATTCC